>JAOXYA010057892.1:0-11972 GCA_028565675.1 Sorex palustris | reverse complement strand
CATGTTCCCAGAGCGAACAGATGCCATTGGGCTACACTAGCACGGGACAGGGACAAATGGAAACGTTACTGGCGCCCTGCTCAAGCAAATCGATGATTAACGGGAAGTCAAGTGATCAAGTGATCTGATTCGGAAAAGTAGTACTTCATTTTTCTTATGTGAAAAATGGATAGAATGCCTTTCTATGGTTCTTACTGTTCTTATGCATATGGTGGAAATACTAGTTACCTAATCCAGCTTGCCTTATGCTACTTTAATTGTACTTCTTATGTTTTTAATATAAGGATTTTCAAGTTCCTGGAAGACACAAAGTCCCACTAAATTAAATGAGGCATATCCTCCTTTATGGGAGAAAATGCCTAACAGGTACCATCAGGTCTATGCAAAATATAACCACGCAGGATAATCTTTCTAAATTTCTATGGTGTAATTGGCTAACCAGGAGTTATTCTCTCATTTCTCAAAATAAAAGTGAGTAAAGGAGGCTCCATAAAAATGAAAATGGAATGAATACCTTTAAAGCCAAGTGGAACCACTCTTGTGAATGTATTTTTACCTTCAGCACATCAAATACTTTGCTCAAAGCCTTTACTGTACATCATACATGCCCAACTTCCGTTATTATGCTGTAGCAAAGAACAGTCATTGGCATCTATATTGAGACAAGTTGGTCATTGACATTTTTTATTTTTTAATTTTTATTATTTTTTTCAAATACAGTCACTGTGAAGTCACAAAGTTATTCACTTTTGGATTTTCAGTCATGCAATGTTTCAACAACCCCTTCACCAGTGTCCACTTCCCTCTCTGAATCCCCCCACCCATCCCCCCACCCCATTTTCCTTCCAATCTTCTATGAGAGGACTTTTTTAAAGTACATTTTTTGCACTGCTGTTTACATTGCTATCGTGTTTCTATATTGTATTCTCTTATGTATATTCTCTGTCCCTCTCAGAGAGCCCAGCAAGCTACCGAGATTATTCTCCTGGCACAGCAGTGCCCATCAAGCTCCCCGTGGCATATTCGACATGCCAAAAACAGTAACAACAACAGGCCTCATTCCCCTGACTCTGAAAGAGTCTCCAATATGGCACCATTGGGAAGGATGAGTAAGTAGAGGCAGCTAAAATCTCAGGGCTGGGATGAGTGGAGACATTACTGGTGCCCGCTGGAGCAAATCGATGAACAAAGGGGTGACATTGATACAGTGATACAGTTTCATGAAGAACATTTTACCATCTTTCAGCACCACTTCCTCCTCTCAGCTGAACCCTTCTCTCCACCATAGACATTTCTCCTTCCCTGTCCTATCTCCATCCCCCTCAAGTGACATGTTTCCTACCAAACACTGATTCTCATGTTCTTTGCTTCCATTGCCTTCCTCTGGGTTTTCATTATTCCACCACCGTAACACGGTCATTGCACTGTCTTCCCCTTGTTCATCAATTTGCTCGAGCAGGCCCAGTAACATCTTCATTGTGAGAATTGTTGTTACTGCATTTGGCATACCGAATACGTCACGGGTAGCTTGCCAGGCTTTGCCAGGTGGGCAAAATACTCTCAGTAGCTTTCCTGGCTCTCCAAGAGGGGCAGAGGAATTGAACCCAGCTCAGCCACGCTGGCGGCTTGCAAGGCAAATGCCCTACCACTGTGCTATCACTCCAGCCCAACTTTGTAAATAGAGTTGTCTTAATAAAACTTTAAAAAAATTCTCCACTATATTTCTTTATGTCCCACAAATAAGAGAGATCATTCTTGTCAGTCTTTCTCCCTCAGACAAACTTCACTCTACATGATATGATCCAGGTCACTCCCTGTCATAGCAAAGTTTATGACCTTATCTTTTCTTATGGCCGTGTAATAGTCTACAGTGTCTAGATATCATCATTTCTTTATCCAGTCATCTATTCTTGGATATGGGTTATTTCTGGTCAGGGCTATTGTAGACAGTGCTGCAAGGAACACAGGGCTGCAAATATCTTTCTCTATTTTGTTTTTGGACCCTTGGGGTATATTCCGAGAAGTGGGGCACTAGGTCTAATGGATGCTCAATTCCTAGATTGTTTTAGGAATGTTCATATTATTTTCCAGAATGGCTGGAACAGTAGAGATTCTGACCAGCACTGAGAGTCCTTTTAGGGACACAGGGAATAGCATAGGCAGTTTTGTTCATGACACTGACTGGAGTGATAGCACAGCAATAGGGCGTTTGCCTTGCAAGCTGTCAGCCCGGCGCAGCCAGGTTCGATTCCTCTGCCTCTCTTGGAGAGCCCGGCAAGCTACCAAGAGTATCTCGCCCACACGGCAAAGCCTGGCAAGCTACCCATGACGTATTCAATATGCCAAACACAGCAACAAGTCTCACAATGGAGACATTACTGGGCCCACTCAAGCAACTCCATGAACAACGGGAGGACAGTACTACAGTTCTACTTTTTCTAGTATTTACAGTTCTACTTTTTCTAGTATCTAGTATCAGCTTCTCCGCTCCAGCAAATCGATGAACAATGGGAGGACAGTGCTACAGTGCTATATGTTTCCATGACTTCCTGTATTTAGTACAACACAAAATTTCCAATTGTTCTCTCGTGTTCTGTCTTGGCTGTCAGCCTTCTGTGGAAAGGGCTGAGTCTGAGCCAGTTTCTATTATTGCACACCCAGTGTCCTAAGAGAAGAATACCTCCTTCCTACGAGTAAGAGAAACTGTCTAAAAAGCAGTTTCAAAAAAGCACCCACTCCTTCAGGTTCTCTGACAAACATTAATACCTGAACGCAAATAATGTTCTTCTGGGAGAGTCATATTTCTAGGGCTCTCAGTCCCGTCTGGACATTCGATTTTTGTTCCTTTAAATGTGTGATTATTTACACATGAAAGTATTTGAGATGTTTCTCTTGTGAATTCCCTAATGTTCATAGAATGGGATTGTGATTTAAAATTTTACTACCACTTCAGACTTTCTCTTCAATGGAGGTCTAGCCAGTTAATAATTCAAACTGGTCTTTTTAATACTTACCCAGCTCTTCCCCCTGGTAAAAATTTTAGTTTGAATTATTTGGGGAAACAGCTCACAAGAATGTGCCTCAAAACAGAATTTAAGATTAAAGAGTATGTGACAACTTGTAAAATAGACATAGTAACCAAATCCAAAAATGGAATAATGAAGGTATCAGAGGAGAAACGAGAACATGTTTCTCAAGTTGTATATAATTAAGATTTTTCCTATAATAGTTTTAAGTGAGTTTAAAATGAAGCTTATTCATTTTTTATTTATTTTTTTATTTTTATTTATTTATTTTTTTATTGGTGAAATACCATGAGGTACAGTTGTAGATCCACAAATTTTGTGCTTGGGTCTCGACTATACAATGATCAAACACCCGTCCCTCCACCAGTGCCCATTTCCACCACCATCAAAAAGGGAAGCTTATTCCTTTTAAAGTACATTACGATATGATTAAAAATTTAGGGTCGAGAGATAGATAGTACAGAGGTATATGCCCCAGACCAGAATATAAATATCTTCATGCCTTCTTGCAATGCTCAGAAGTTGAGCTGAGCCTCCGTTATTTTAGGCCATGCTCTATTTGCGCTTTTTCTGCAACTTTCCTACCTAACAATCCTCACTCTGTCTTCTACCTTCAATGGATTCCATTCTCTATCTCTTACTTTTTTCTTCCTGGTGGGTCATTTTCTACAGACTATAAACACTCTGATTCTTTCTCATCCTTTAAATGTCCACCTAGGCTCCTGCTATTCCCTCATCTTCCTCACTTTCCACCCTCTGATACTTTTCTTGGACTTATAGAAATAGTTAATTCTTGCTACTGTGGACATGTGTTTAGGTTTCCTCATTGCCCAGCATCTAGAAAGTGTAGTGTTAGGTAAGACTAAAACACTGGTAGGTAGAGCATGACTTCTCCATTCAGATGCCTGCTCTCAGAAAATCTGCCCTGGAGAGAACTGCAAATAGAAATGAGCACTTTCTAGGTTTATCATTGGTTGAAAGTATCCAGTGACCAGAATTGCAGATATATATGAGGACCACTGAGATATCCAGTGTCCAGATATGCAGAAGTAGAACCTAACCCCTGGGGGGGTGATTAAGAATTGATCCAAAGAAAGCAACAACTGAAAAATAATTAGTCCAATGGTCTAACTAACATGTAAATAAGTATCAACTATTGCCCAATAATTAGTATTACAAAAATAAAGATATCAGCTATGCACATTGTAGTTCAAGTATGCTGAAAGGAATGTGAGGATGCTAAGTATGCAATGGGTGTAACTGACCTCTGCAATTAAACAATTAAGCTCTTCTCTCTCTTTCTCTCTCTCTTTCTCTTTTTGCTTTTTTAGGTCAAACCCGGCGATGCACAGGGGTTACTCCTGGCTCATGCACTCAGAAACTACTCCTGGCGGTGCTCGGGGGACCATATGGGATGCTGGGAATCGAACCCAGGTCGGCAGCTTGCAAGGCAGATGCCCTGCCCGCTGTGCTATTGCTCCAGCCCCCAAGCTCTTCTGTCTTAACCTCAAAACCACATCAACCTTCTACATTGTTTCCCACGCTGGGGCTGAAACTACAAATTTCCTGGATTCTCTTTTATGTTTTCAAATTTTTGTTAAGGTAGGGATTCACGGTAACTGTTGATGATGGTTTTGTGCATTCCAACACCACACCCATCACTAGGGTACCCATGTCCCTTCACTAAAGGCCCCTCCACTTTAAACACCCCTGCTCCCAGGTAACTCAGTCCACACTCCCCTCAGAATATGTGCCCATGCATATCTGCAGTGTCTTGTTACCGAAACAACTGGAGGTAAAGAAGAAAACCCACTGAAGAAGAAAGTGGCACTTAAAAATGTATAATATGGGTGCTGGAGAAATAGTACAGCGGGTAGGGCGTTTGCCTTGCACACAGCTGACCCAGGTTCAATCCCTGGCATCCCATATGGTCCCGCAGCACCGCCAGGAGTAATTCCTGAGTACAGAGTCAGGGGCAACCCCTGAGCATCGCTGGGTGTGACCCAAAAAGAAAAAACAAAAAACATAAAATGCATAATATGTATACATTTTTAAATGCCACTTATAAATGGGCACATAATATGTATGTGTGAATATATGTGTATATATGTATATTCTCGGAAATGTATATAAATCGACATAAAAACATAGGGACAGGAGAGTTTTATAATCCACTTCTGTATATGGTCACTCTTACTTTAAAAAGCAATGTGTCACTGAAATGTCCACATTCATTTATCTGGTACTTACAGAAAATATAAAAGATGGACTTCAAGGTCATGATTCTTGAAAGAATTCTTAAATAATGGATCCATAGAACAGATGAATAATTTCAACTCCTCTTTCATCCAGCACTGTATGTTCCAGTTTGCACCTAAATGAAAAATAAACTACACTGAATCTGAAAAACATCCTGGGCTGCCCACTGGAAGAGAAGGACAAATTAAATTTACCAGTGTTCCAATATAACCTTCATTTCCCAGTCTAGAGAGAAAACGTAAGCCCTAACTCGTGGTATGTGCTTGCTCTAGTGATTTAGTCCCTTTGGCTCTTAGTCTGCGTTTTGTGAAGTAAAGGAATTGAGTTCGATGACTGCTCCTCAGTTCTTTTGAAAAAAAATCTGGAACCATTTCTGTTATAGAAGATGACTAGTTGCTCCTACGTCAATTCTAGCTCATTTTCCCAAAGCAAGAGAGTATTAAATGTGAAGGTATAAGCAAAATGGAGGTAGTGTTTCTGCGTCTGGACTAGCAAATGAGAGAAGAGTGAATGACATGAGTCACATCTGAGGATGATGCAATGTCTCAAGTTCTTCATATTGTAACCTAGCAACCAACCCTCAAATGATGGTGCAATTCTGCTCCACTGAACGAACACCAAAATACCCAATAATGATAAGCTATAGGTGATGTGCAATTTGTTTCTTTTTAAAATTAAGTTTAGTTTTAGCATTTTGGGTCATACTCGGCTGCGTTCTTGGCTTATTCCTGACTCTGTGCTCAGGGATCATTTCCAGAAATACTGTGTGTTCTGGCGATTAAACCTGGGTCAGTCACATGGCGATTAAACCTGGGTCAGTCACATGGCGATTAAACCTGGGTCAGTCACATGCAAGGCAAGTGTCTTACCCACTATACTATCTCTCCAGCCCAATGTGATATGCAATTTGAAAAACAAGGAGAGCAACAGATGAAAACACCAGGAGCTTCTCCAAATCCTAAAGGATAGTTCTATCTGTAGGTCCTTTGCAACACTGTTGATTCCTGGAGGGGCGAACCACTTAACTTCCTTAGTAGAGTAACTAAAATCTTCAGTAACTACCACTTAACCAAGTAGATTTTAGTTATAAAAAATGTAATTCATTTAAAAAGTAGCTATTTATTAGCCTTTATCTGTGAGATGAAAGTCTTCAACATCATAAACATTATTCTGGAAAAGTAGAGAAATGATCAAAGTTTTTTTTGATAATTTGAAGGTTTCTCAGAAGGAACCTTCTCAAGTTCATTCTTAGTACATTTAATAATCACCATGATGGCTAAATTAAGTCTCCCTACTAATTTAAAAAAATGAAAATGTGCTCCATTAAAATTTGAGTGGAGGTTCAATTGGAGATACTGGGAGTTTAATAGTGCCAGCTTATTTTAAGGGCTGGAACAATAGCACAGCAGGTAGGGTGTATGCCTTGCACGTGGCCGATCCGGGGTTCAATTCCTTCTCGAAGAGCCCGGCAAGCTACCAAGAGTGTCCCGCCCACACAGCAGAGCCTGGCACGCTCAATATGCCAAAAACAGTAACAGCAAGTCTCACAATGGAGATGTTATTGGTGCCCGCTCGAGCAAATCAACGAACAATGGGAGGACAGTGCAACAGTGCTTCAGCTTATTTTAAAACTAGTCTTACTGTCTGTGCTTTATTCTTATTTCTAAGGTGACTTATATATTCTAGGATGTTTCTTTCATCTAATCACTGGAGTTCAGCAAACAGGGATTCTGCCCTCCTGAGGATATCTGGTATGGACTAGAGGTAATTTTTGGTTGGTTTTTGGAGTGAGAGCTACTGTCATTTGGTGGGTAAGAATTCAGAGACGCTGCTATACTTCATCCAGTCCACGGAATATTCTCAATTACCAAAATTGTCTGGTTAAATGTCAATTTTGAAGAGGCTAAGAACATCTGG
Source organism: Sorex palustris (assembly GCA_028565675.1). Lineage (NCBI taxonomy): Eukaryota > Metazoa > Chordata > Mammalia > Eulipotyphla > Soricidae > Sorex > Sorex palustris. The sequence goes on along the minus strand of JAOXYA010057892.1, from coordinate 4,770 downwards.
TTAACTCTACATAGAAGCATTATACTGACTTGGGACTTTGTTTTCACATTGAAGATCTTTGAGTTGCCAAGTGAGTTGGCTCAGCACTAGTTTTTCCAAAAGCCTCAATAATTTTCTTATTTAGATTTCCAGTTGTAGACACAGTTCATTTAATTTAACTTAAACAATTAAAAACCCTTGACTCATACTATTGTCAAAGGTGAACCTTCTTTGAACCAAGATGAGTATTCAAAAATATATTAAAATATAACTATTTCAATAATACTATTAGATATTTGCTATTTTATTTAGCAAAAATGTAGTGCACTTTCTATTTTAAAGCAAGACTAGGAGGTTACAAGAAAAAATAGAAGGTTACAGGAACTCTCTAAAGACAGTTCTCTTATTATATTTTTCAATTTCATGAACTATAAAATGATATGGGACTTAAATTTTATCTACGAATGATAACTGGTAAATCCTAATTGTATAACTAAAATTATATATAGATATATATTCAAATGCATCTTTTAAATACGTATTTCCAAGAATGGAAACATTTCTTCAATGCAGTTAAGTAAGCACTATCTTAAAACATCAAAATGCTTACCTATTTCTTGAAAAACTAGAGGATTTGTTGTTGAAACAAATGTCTTCCCTTCATTGCTGTCTGCATGCACTGAGCAATTTTTATCTTCCTCATTTCCAAAGCAACAGTGGAAAGTTGTTTCTGATGACTTGTTAGGAAAGTAGGTGCCACTTGAATTAAATTTGGTTTCAACTATTTCCTCATACTGTCCATTCCAGTTTGAACTGTTCTCCGAGACTCCAGCAGGCAAACGGAAATCATGGGTTATGTTGGATGGCATGCACAACAACTTGAATCTCTCGGGAGTGATTGGGTATATCACTTTAGATGCAGTGACCACATAGATCAACTCTGCTAGAACATTGAAACCGAAAATGAATCTTCACGGCAACTGTGTTCAAGACCTCTTATGATTCATAAAACTTTATCAGACTACATACCTTCAAAAAAAAACAACTGTGAAGCATTAGAATTGCACTAAATAAAAATTGGAGACCATAAGAAACAATAAATGCTATTGCTGTTTTGATAGTCCCTTGTAGGATCTCTTTTTTTTAAATCTGTACCAAAATATTCAGATGGCTACAGTATGAAAGAAAACAGTATCCACAAGAAGTATTTACAAAAGAGAGCAATATCCGCAAGAGTGACATTAGCTTGTAGTAGCCAAAGAAAAGCGCGCAGGTGACAATGCCAGATGAAAATGGCTTTAAAGAACGCCTAACTTTCTTTTTTTTAATACAACATAAATGAGACTGAGTCTCAAAAATACTTTTATCTGGAATGTAGTTTTTTTTTTAAAAAAAAAGCAAGTAAGAATAGTTCATGCCAAAGTCATCGGCCATGTTTGACTACTTCAAATGCACTGAGCAATGCTCCATGTCAGTCTGGCTGGACCCATGAGGTGGTCAGATATTTGTTTAAACATTATCCCAGGTGTGTCTATGAGGCTACTTCTGGATGAACTGAGCCCTTGATCTGTTGACTGAATATGCAGATTGTACTCCCTAAGCGGGTGACCCCTGTTCAATCCTTAGGAACCTGAATAGAACCAAAAGACTGAGTTAGAAGGAACTTTTGCTGACTGTCATCAGTTTCTGCATTCAAACTGAACATCTGGTCTTCTTGGGTCTTAAGTCTGCCAACATTCCATCTGGAACATGTTCTGACTGCTTGCCTTGAGGCTCCCTTTGGCCAAATACCTATCAGCCTCCATAATCTGTAAACAATTCCTTGTAATAAACTGCTTTCTATGTAGATATAAATTCTAGTTGTTCGGGTTCTCTAGAGAACTCTGATTAATATTGTGCTAAATATATATGATGTCTTAGGACATTTCTAAACCTCATGTCAGGTCAATAAACCTCAACAACAAAATGATCAGCATACCATTATTAGAAAATCATGGAAGAACTATAAATGGCCAGTTAAACATGCTGAACCCCACATACGAATAAGTAGATGAAAGTGAAATGGCATGCCATATTTTATGTATCTAATAGGACAAAATTAAAATGATACGAATGATAATATGCATCTTTGGCACCTTAACCATGACAAAGATGCAACAGAATCACTTTCATATTCCCCCATTGGAATTACAGATGATATAAAGTTTATACATCAAATTTTGCATTCTATTCAACAAAGAAATTTCTCTTTGGGAATTAACCAGCAGAATTTTTCCCAACTATATAAAGACTATGGACTTTGATAAAGAATTATTTATTTATGACTGAAAAGGAAGGATCACTCAATGGGAAACTGATCAAATACAGTACTAATTTATGGCACAGTTACATACTTCCTTGTTATATAATCAATGAACAGATAAGTACCTTAGTAAATATTGACAAATTTGACGTAATAAATTTAAAAGCTAAGTGAAAAGAGAAAAACAATATAGTGTATGTTATAGAGCACTTCTAATTTGCAACTATAAATGTGAACAAGTTTGTGTGGGGGCAGGGGTGTGTGTGGGTGGGTAGGTGTATGTATGTATGTATGTGTGTGTGTTATAGTGAAAGGACACACATCATATTATTTCTGAGACATTGGCAATGATTTTTACTTTTACTCCTAAGGGGGCAAAGAATGGCTTTCACTTTCTCTCATACTTTTGTTTGGTTTGCTTTTTTGTATCAAGAGCATGAAAATTCCGAACTAGAAATTAAGAATTCTATTAGCCAATTTAAAGAAGTCCTGAATCTCTTAAAGGAATATCTCTAATTAGTATATGAACATTCAAAAATATTAAAGAACTTACCCCAGAGTAACAGAGCCATAGGGAGTTTTAGACAAATCATCTTTCTTCAGGAAGTACACCTGGAAAACAGTAAATATAAAACAAATACAAAAAAAAATTTACATCTATACCAGCTATCTGTAAAAAATATACAAGGAAAAGGAGTAAAAATAAGGCTTTATATTGTATTCTCTGTTATAATACTGATCAGTATAACAGTGTTTAAAAAAATACATGGAAAAGTAGTATAAAAAGTAAGTTTTACTTTGAATTATCTTTTCTACTGCTAATTAGAAGTATCCCACATTAAAGTTAACTTATAAGTTAGAAATTTATTCCTGTGCACTTGTTTTTGTATGGTTAAAATATAAACCACATATTCAATAACCAAAATGTTTTGTTTCTTCATGCCATGATAAAACTTGTCTAGGATAACACCTAATTTTTTTTAAATTTTATTTTCAAGGAGTTGTTCACAGTAATTGATCACATTCAATATTTCAACACCAATCAAACAAAATTTTTAATTTAAATAAAAGTGCTCATAATGTTGGTTAAATATATAAAGTCAATTAGTTTTATTATCGCTGACTACATTGATTTTTATTCCTATTAATTTTCTTTTCTTTTATTTTGTTTTCTTGGGCTACGTACCCAATGGTGCTCAGGGTGTACTCCTGATTATGTACCTAGGGATCATTCCTGGTATTGTTCATCAGACCATAATGCAGTGCTGGGGACCAAACTAGAGTGGGCCACATACACGGAAAGCACCTTAATCCTTCCAGTACTATCTCTCCAGCTCAAACTTATATATAGTTTTTGCTTTTTGGGTCACACCCGGCGATGCTCATGGGTTACTCCTGGCTCTGCATTCAAGAATTATTCCTGGTGGTGCTCAGGGATGCTGGGAATCGAACCTGGGTTGACCGCGTGCAAGGCAAATGCCCTACCCACTGTACTATCGCTCCAGCCTCTAGAGTATTAATATTTAGTATGATACTATAAAGCCCTAGAATCATAACCTAAGCAGATGACATAATTTTTTTAATAAAGAGGTGGAAAAATTTTAAGATGCTTTTTGGAAACCCAGTCTTCATTTACGGATGAGATAATATTCACATCAGTGATTCAAGAAAGTAATATTGCTCCATAAATCCAAATGATAGGAATGACTTCAGAATCAAGCTTTGCCAGGTATTCTACTCTGCTTGAAATCTATCATCAATAAGATGAGCTGTATGATTTATGTTATTAATTAGAATGGTATTTAATGGTGTTAAATGTCTTGTTTAGATGAAATGGTGAAGCCCTTTGTTCTTTCAGTATTTTTTTTTATTATCACAAATTGGGGGTTTGAGGAAGGTCAGCTGAGGCCAAAAGTCTTACATTAGATTAGTCTTACATTAGTCTTACCAAGAGCATCTAATAACAGGCTCCATTAATAACTGGATTTGTGACTAGGGACTCCAACACTCAAGTCCTCCAGTTCTTCATCAACAGATCAGACTAATGAAAAAGCAATCTAATTCCTTTCAGAGTTTTCTAGGATTTCTAGAGATTTCATTTTATTTATTTTTAAGGTTTATGGATCACACAGTGATGCTTAATGGTTACTCCTAGCTCTGTGCACAGGAATTACTCCTGTCAAGCTCAATGGACCATATGGGAAGCCAGGGATTGAACCTGGCTCAGCCACATGCAAGGCAAATGCCCTACCCGCTATACTATCACCCTGACCACAGGACTTCATTTTAGAATAGAAATCACAGCGTTTCTTCAAGAATGTAATAAAACGTTAAGTGAGAAACATATCTCATAGGTCATTTCTGAATTGGTACCATGTGAAGAATAAATAGAAAAATGTGTTTAATTCCAACTTACCTGACTCCTAGGAGGAAGATGGGCGCATGTAAACATTTTGTTGTCTGATAAATTTGTTTTTTAGGCTATCAGT
>JAOXYA010057882.1:0-11972 GCA_028565675.1 Sorex palustris | reverse complement strand
AATCGTCCATACTGTTTTCCAAAAGGGTTGAACCAGTCGGCATTCCCACCAGCAGTGAAGGAGGGTCCCTTTCTCTCCACATCCGCATCAACACCAGTTGCTTTTGTTCTTTTGGATGTGGCCAGTCTCCATGAGACTATTTGACACTTGAGGTCTCTGTGTGTGAAACCAGGTCACAGCATTCTACTCCCTTAACACCAGTCACTGCTGTCAGTGTGTAGATGTGAGCACCAAATTGATGTGCCCACAGAAGAGCTATAGTTTCAGTCTGGATCACTGCCCTGGGTTTGGGTTCAGTGCAAAACACTGAGGAGATGAACCCCTGTTTGCCCTTCAGACTTGTGTGTACCCAGTGAACAGTGTGGGACAGGTGCATCCAACTCAGAGTGTCTCTTGGGGTCTGTCTATCCTCCTACTGCTTGTGTGTGGTTTTCTTCACTATCTTCTTCTGGATTTATGCCTGGCAGGCACAGCCTCAGGGCATGCACGCTAAGTCTGAGCACTGTTGCTGTCTCTGCTGTGTGTTCCACCACAGTGATTGCACAGTGGTTAGGAGTATCTGCTGACTCTACCCATAAAATCCATCTCAAACCATACTCCTCCCACCTCGCCTCCACTGTCTGCCCAGCCACTGCACTCTCTGGTCCATACAATAGTTACACCCTTGTAACTGGGTACCTCAAACTCTTCTCAGAATCAGCCAGAGATGGTTTTCTTCAGCTAGAATCCGGATAGTGTCCTTTCCCTGAAGAAAGCCTAGCTGTCCCCTACTGCACTGCATACGGCTTCCTCTTACGGCCTCTAGAGAAGTTGTTCCCCACCTCCCGCCCCTCCTCCCTGTCCCACGCTCCCCAGTGATACTGATTTTTCACACCCCCAATTCTCATGTCTCAGATGAGGTACCTCTTCTTCCTGTCATCCTGGCTAAAACAGTCACCCAGCTTCTCTTTTCTCTCTACAACTCAGTGCTTTCCAATCATTCTATTTTTACTCTTGCAGCTTCTCTCTCAGACTGGAAGCTCCATGAAGGTAGGAGATTTATCTGCCATTTTGTCTCCTGGGCCTGGAATGAGGCCTAACACCCATTTAACACCTGTGCTGTGGAAGCCCCAGCTGTGGGGGAAGCAGTTTCAGCTCAAGTTCCCTTTCTCCATCCATGTGGTTCTTCGCCCTCTCAGCTTTTTCCTCCGGAAGAGGGCTTCTTCTTCTAGACTCAATTGTCCACCTGTCCACCAACAGAGCTCTCATACCACTGCATTAGATCACCAACTCAGACAGAGCCCATAGCCTTGCAGGGACCCACACAGCATGAAGCCCTTTCTGTGTCTGCAGGTTGGCAGGTTGTTGCTCCTCTTAGAGAGGACCTAAAAGAGAAGCATCACAGTGGGCAGTCTCTGGCACCAGTTGGCCTGGCTTTCATATGATTCTTTGTGTGTAAGTGAGACTCTCCATGTGCTTGCATTTTTCATCTTAAAGCAAAGACAATAATGGAAACTTTGTTGTAAAAGTAAAATGGGTTAGGCCTTATAAAAATATAAAACAGTGCTAAGCGTGTAATAAGAACCACATAAGTGCTAGATATTGGAGGAAGAAATGAAAGGACAAAAATATGATTTTACACTGTGAGGTTCTCATAGAACGGGGCTTATGTTTTATTTTGGGGTCATACCCAGTGGTACTCAGGACTGTGATCAGGAAGGGGACCATATGGGATGCTGGAGATCAAACTCAGGTTGGTTGCATGTAAGGAAACCCTACCCACTGAACAATTGCTCAGCTTGAAAAGTTCACCTTTCCCCCCCGATATCCAGTTGTGCTCATAGCTTGCTTATGACTATATTCTCAGAGTTCACTCCTGGAAGGGCTTGGTGAATCATAGAAGGTGCTGAGGATCAAACGTGGGTTGACTGCATGGAAGCAAGTATCCTGCCTGCTATACTATCTCACAGACTCAGAATTGGGCTTTGAACCCAGATTTCTCCTAGACCAGGGACCTTATTACCTTTACCAGGACTTCTAAAGCTCCCTCTATAGCAAAGTACCCCAGTTTCTCTATAACTTGATCATAAATACCTCAGTGTAAAGAGGGAAAAGTGGGGCTGTAGTGATAGTACAGCAGATAGAGGACTTCCTTGCAAGCAGTCTACCCAGCTCTGATCCCCAGCATCCCATATGGTCTTCCAAAGCGCTTCATGAGTCATACGTGACTACAGGGCCAGAAGTTAGTCCTGAGCACTGCTGGGTATGGCCCAAAAACAAAAAAAGAGGGGTGGAATGGAATTTACAGATTGAGTAGAGACAAGTTCATTTAGCAACAAGAGGACAAAAACTAGTCAATAACCCTAAGACAGATGCATGGCAGATTTGGGTACAGAGAATGAGCACTGCCCCAGTAGGTAGTGGTTGAAAGTTAGGGCACACCTAGCTGTCTGGCCCTGTGTTTCCTTCCCACCTCAGAAATCCATCCCCCTCCACAGCAGCACAGTCTCAGATCCTGGGGCAGACTGAGCCTTTGTCCTGCTCCCCGTCTCCTGCATCCAGATTACCTGGGCATGGGTACAATACATGTTCCCTGGCCTTTCTCCCAGCAATACTGGTTAAGGAATCCCCGCTTTTCTTTCACTGTTGTGAAGAACAACTTCTGCCTGCAAGGAAGTTGCAGAATGCCAGAGCAGAGAGTCACCAAGTTCTTCCACTTTCGTTGCTTCTTCAGGGCCTCTCCTATTGCTTTGGGTGCTCCACAGCATGGCAACTGCCATGCTGCTTGTTGGTCACCTCTGCCTATCTTGATAGCTATTCTACTAGAGCAATAGAAACTTCTTATGAGTAAGCAGCAACACTCCTCATACAGTTTGACTCTCAATAAATGTGTGATGGGGAAAAAATGTGCTTTTACTCTCTCACAATCATTGTTCTGAGCGACCATTGGAATGGTTTTACCTGAGTACTATCCAAAGGCTTCAGAGACAGGGATGGGGCCTGGTTTGACTCTAAGAAGGACCTAGTTTGGCAAGTGAACCATATTTAATAATATGACTTTTATTCTAATGTTCCTTTCAATGGGTGAGGATGATAGCTCGGCCAACTGAAACAGTTGGCTGATTTCACCAGAGATGCCACAGACAGAGCTGGGCTGGGGTCCTGGCTGAGGAACTACTTTAATTCTTGGCCTGCTGGTGCTGAGTGTCTGCAAACTCAGCCTCAGTTTTCTCAAAAGGAAAAGGGGAAGTTATGTTTTTCTGGGTGATGGTGTGGTGTAATAAGATGATTGCATAGAATCATCTTATACGTTCAAATGCCAGGCTAGTGATAGAACCACTGAGTCGTCCTCAGAGCTAGCTCTTCTGTTAGTTCACATGGCTTTCTCTCTTGCCTCACTCTTTTCCTATGAGGCCTGTCGTTGGGAGCTCTGCTTGAGAACCCAGCAAATAGGTGACCAGCTGAGAGATAAATAGGGAGCTGTTACTCAGGTTGCTTCCTAAAAGTTGCCAGATTAGACAAGAAGCTATATTATTATTCTTATTACTATTATTATTAGTTGGACTTTCCAAGTGATTCTCAGAGGTCTGAGACCCCACTGATGACTTTTGGCCTATTAGGACAACAGTTCAATGCAGAGGCTTGAGGGCACTGCTCCAGAGGTGCTGGGATGATCTGAGTATCCCTGGATGTGCTGGGAGCCTCCAAACTGTCCCTGGAAGTGCTTGGGGCCAAGGGATGCTGGGAGACCTGGACTGTGCACAGGCTCAGGTGCGTTCTGACCACAGTATATCCCCCAGCCCCTGTGTGGGCAGAAAGACTCCTCAGACCTGAAAGAGTCTCTCCTTGCAAGGGCATGCCAGGGCAGTACAGACCAATCCAAAGCTTATAATGAACAGGAAGAAATTTGGACAGCAGACTCTGATAAGATGGATGGTTTACATCGCCAGAAAGGGGTACAATCATCTCCAGATGCCACATTTAAAATCGGAACAACAACAATAATAAAAGACAAAGTTACTGCAGTAAAATGTGGTGTTGTCCTATGAACGAACTCTTGGAAAATCAGATTTTCTGAATTTGGTAAGTTTCTATAATGGGATACAGTTTGGTGGGCTCTGTCAGTTTTGGCAAGGAGAGACTGGGACCTGTGAGAAAAAAGCCACAGCTCTAAAAATTCTGCACAAACAGCAACCAAAATAAACTTGTATGCTGTTGCAATGTGCTGCATCGTTAGAGATGTTGCTCTTCACATCTCTCTTTTAAATTGGACTCCAGGAAACAGATTTGGAAACTGATCAATCCCATCCTGCCCCGGCCATCCTTTGCTCAAAACCATAAACAGGAGATTATTACAGCACGTTTCCTGCATGTGCCTTCCATGTGGCTCAGACTTCATTTTTCCAGTGAGTGAGTAACAGCTATCCCAGTGGTGTTCTGCAGGGTTCCCAGATGGCCCTGATGGCTGTGGGGGTGGGGAGGAGGCCCACATCCCTGCATCCCAGTGCAGGGATGCTGGTATGCTCCATGCCAGGGCAGCTGCAGTGTCCTCTCAGTGTCAGAAAGGGCCCTCTTCTTCACCACTTTGCATGCTTAGTGGCATGGAGAGTTTCAAAGGGTTGGAATATTTCCTCCCCTCCCCTCCCCTTCCCTCCCCTCCCCTCTTCTTTCCTTCTCTTCCCTCCCTTCTCCTCCCCTCCCCTTCCCACTTTCCAATACCTCTCCTCCCCTCCCTTCTCTTCTTTTCCTTTTCAATTCATCCTTTTCCTGTAACACCCCCACCCCTCCCAACCCCTGCTCTAGCTACTTTCAAATCCTTCAGTTTTGGAAAACATACATCTTTCCCGCTACCCCTGCTGTGGGGCTGTTTCAAGTAGCAATTTATTTCAGTGTAAATGAATCTGGAGTTGTGGTTTGACACCATTTAAAGACACAAATTATTAACTTTATGCATATTTGAAAATTTCCCCCCAGCCTTCTGAACCTCATATGAAACTCATTTCCTGAGGAACTGACCAAGGAACTCTGACCTCTTTTCTCAATTGCTTAAAGACTTCCAGTACTTTTTCCTGGCCTGCCACTCCAGATACTAGAAGGTGAGCTGAACTTCAAAGGCAGCAAGGCCAGATGGTTCCTCTGCCTTAGTGAGGCTGGCTTCCTCCAGGGTCTGCTCTCTGGCTCTGAATTCAGGTTGTCGACTCTTCCGCTGGTCCTAATGTTGCAGAGGTCACACTCTGTTGAGAGAGTGCTTACGGAGGAAAGGGTTTTCCACCCAGCACACAGCTCCTGGACTTGCACTGTCTGACTCAGCAGCCTAGATTTATGGGTGTGTGTGTGTGGGGGGGAGGGATGTCCTTGATTAATCTGGATTCCTACTGAACACATAAAAAAGGTGGCTTCTTCAAACTGAGATAGTCTCTGAAGAACACCCCAGATTTTAAAGACAGTATGAAAAGTAGAACAAAGACAATCTCTGCACTTTGTGGGGGTACTGTTTGCACATTGATATAATCAATATTTGGGGCATATTGGATTAAAATATAATCAATATTAATTTGGCTTCCTTATTTGAGTGTTTTACATGTGACTCCCAGAACATGTAAACTTACACTTGTGCCTCATTTCAAGTCTGTGGGAGTAGGATGAACCTACACCAATCAAGGTTGCATTTGGCTGAGTAGTCATACATTTTACTACATTTACATGGTGACTTCTGATCCCAACTTTCAAGGTCATGAAGCAAATGAATACTTGGGCTTCCATAAATCAATGCTCATTAGGTTTTTGGGGGCTGGAGTGGGTTGATTGTGCTCAGGGATTATTTCTGGTAGTTCTCAAGGCATATATATGCTGCTTGGGATCAAACCTGGGTCAGATGGGTGCAAGGCCTTAACCCTTTTGCTGTCTCTCTGGCTCATGACTCCTAAGTAAGAACTATAGAGAATTCTGTATGTCTTCATGATTCTCTGTCAAGTTTCCTCAGGCCAAACTGATGTCCTAGGCATGTACTTATGTCCAGGATAGACTTGTGCCCACCATCAAGGGGCTGGAAGGAAGTTGCTGGTATGTGAGACATGGTTAGTGGCCCAGAGGACACTGAGAAGTGCTTGTCTGGGCAGTTTTCCACTGGGTCTGAGTGGGTTCACTTCTCGTTAGCCTCCACATGTTGAAGACAAGACTTAAAGTAAGCTGACTTTTATGTTCATATAGTTTGACCTTTTTTATTTTACAAAAGAGGGCACCAAGACCTAGCTATACTGCAGGGAGGCAGATACTCAGCTTCACTTTGGCAGAGACCTCATATGAAGCTCATTGTGAGTTCAAATTGCATTGCTACTATTTCTGAGTCAGAATTGCTTGAACAGATTCATTGAAAGTCTCTGGTTCCATTTATATTTCTATGAAGTGAGGATCATCATATCTTACTCATTGAATTGTTATAAAATTTAAATATAAAAATTTACACAATTGCAATGGACTGAATATTTGTGTCCTCCACAATTTTATTAGTTTAACCCCCAAGGTTAGATATTAGATGCTGGGGTTGGGGTGTGTGGGAAGAGCCATCAGAAACTGGATTAGTGCCTTTTATAACTCCTGGGGTTCCCTCATCCCTTCCACTCTGTGGGGCCCACTGTAGAGAAGCATATGTTTAACTTACCAGCACCTTGATCTCGATTTTCCTCTGCTGTCTGTAAGTCTGCAAACTCTTGGGTCTTTCCTTACAGCAGTCCAAACAGATTAAGACAGGAGAGACTCAGCTCAGGCTCTGATGGTGAACCAACTATCTCAGGATCTGATAACCAATCAGTGGCTGAGGTTGGGTTTAGAGCCCAGTTCTTGAATTGTCATAGCAGTGTCCTTGGTCTCTGAAAGGACACAGGCTGGGCACAATTTGTCCTGCCTGAAGTGAGGGTACAGAAATCATTGGGTCTACCCCTCTTACTCCCAGGTTTCCTTATCTGTGCCTTCTAGGCCACTGTGAAATCCTTGGGGAAAGGAACTTATCTCATGTCCATCACAGGTCTTTTGTTCACCACTGGGTCAAAAACCTATCACAAATGAGCTCTTTTCTAGCTGCTGAGGATGCTCAGGGAACCCCAAGGTCCAGCTTGAAGGATCTAAGATTCTAGCTAAGGAGGTGAGGGCCAAGGTTGTGAAGAATCTGCAATATACTCAATCCTGATAGTCCAGGTACACTCAGGACCTTGTTTGGCTGGGGGGACCCATGACTGCCTGTTGTCCCTGAGTCTCTAGGGTCTTTGCTTTGACTTTTGACCTCTCAGATGGGTGCCCGACCTTTCTTACTTAGTGCCTGCTTTGCTTCTCTTAGCAATCTAGTGATTCCCTGTTGACAGTCAAGTGAGGGATGCTGAGGAATGTGATTAAGAGGTAGAGCGGTAGAGCACATTTCTTCCTGGTGTGAACTCTGGATCCTTAGTACTAGGGAAAAAAGAATACTTGACTTGCAAGAATAGTCAGAAGCTTAGAGTGCCTGCACTGCATGTGGATGATGACAAACTCAACATCCCTCTCTGTGAGTTCAAAAAATGAATGACTATGGGCTCTATCCCACCACATGTATTTGGTGGCCATGAGCCGCTTCTCCACCACAGCCTTCTACAGCTGCCAACAGATGCAAGAAGGAGGCTACAGGCTGGTTGGTGATTAGTCGCAGTTTATTACAATCTTGTCTCCCTCTGTCTTCGTCCAGTCTTACCCACTACCCATATTTCTCCTGTCCCCCATGATCATCTTTCTACGCTTCATCTAGAACCCTTAGTCTAGAGCCCAACTTCCAAGCATTGGAGGAAGCAACTACACCTAGGTCAAATGACACAAGCAACATATACAAAGCTCTTCCTTCTGGGGGATGCTCTTCTAAGACAAAGCTCCCCTGCTGGAGATTGGCTCAAGGGTGGAATTTCATCTAATGTTCTGGGAGTCACATGTAAGGGCAACTGAAGCCTAAGTTGAGTGCATATCAGAGATGCCCAGGAGTAAATGTTATTCGGAGTCAATTTACTCCCAAGTTATAAAAGCATACCATTAACTGTCTTCCTGTGTCTATACAAAAAGGACATTGCTCTGAAGTAAACTATGCAAAAGCAATATTTCACTTACAAATGCACAATCCAGAGTCCTTAGAAGAATCTGACCTGACAAGCTACAGGGTCTGATCTGGGGATAATTTTAGAGGAAGCAGAGCACAGAAAAAAGGTAAAACATAAACACAGAGGAATGAGAGTGCCTCGGGAACACTGTGATGGGTGTGACCCAACATATCTCCCTGTGGCAAGAGAGAAAGAATGAACCAATGTTATCCTACACTCTTCCAGTGATCCACATGATCTCAAATGCCCAGTGTTCCAAAAGTACCAAGGGCAACCCGAGAAACTCTGCTTGAGCCTGGCACTCCTGCTTGCCTAGGGTCCCTAGAGCTGTAGGGATTTCTGGCCATACTACAGAGGAGAGTTTAAACACTGCAAAAAGGAGTGTAAGAGAATCACATAGAAAAGACATGCAAGTGACCAAGCCAGAAAGAGATAGCCCTCGGTGATTATATGTGTCATGCCAGCACCTCAACAAAAGAAGTCAAAGCTCAGGGAGCACTGTGCTGAGTGTGTAAACACTGAAGCCCAATGGACACACTCTAGTGGAGCACTGGACTGAGCACTGTAATCCAATGGGTGAACTCTTGTGGGCACTATTTCCAACAAGGTTTAAGTGCCATTCCTTGGTGTGCCGTGACCCCAACATTTTGACAGCAAGGCTAACAATAAAAAAGAGGGGGTATTAAAATAAATAAATGAGAAATAAAAATATTAAAATAATTTTTGGCAATGAATAAAATTGTTTATAAGCTGAGAGGGGAAGAGGAGACAGTATAGTGGGTAAGGCACTTGTCTTGTATGTGGCAGACCCAGATTCAATCTCTGGTACCACATAGGATCCATTGAGCCCTGCCAGGAATAATCTCTGAGCACAGATCCAGAAGAAACCCTGAGTACCACCAGGCTTTTGGTGGTCCAAACACAAAAATATGAAAAAAAAGATAAAAATCATCCAAGGTGAGTGACCCACAGGGGTGTTAATCTGCTTTTCCCTTGCCTGAATACAGGCTGGCGTTACTAGCCCAGGGGCTCTTTTCCAAAGTGGGAGGTATCATCTCCGGGGGAGACCAGCAATGAATGGGGACAATAGCATCTTGGCTGCATTTGGTGGGTGCTTTCTGTGGAAACATTTAAGGAAGGTCTATTTCTGGGGCAGGGGATATAAAGTAATTTTTCTTTGCTGAAAGGTTAGGCCCAGTGTGTTTGGGTACCTCTGCCCTTGGGACAACTCTGACCAAGGCGGACAGAAACTGCAAGATAAATTCTCACCCCTGGAGAAGTGTTTTTATTGCTGCGTTTGCCTCATTGTGCCTCTAGGAAGCTGTCCTATGGGACTAGCCATGGGCCTGTTACAAGGTCATGATTATTTGGAAACATGCTCTCTTAGCCTTGCTCCTCATTCCATGCCTCATCCTTCTTTCCCCTCATTTCTGCTTCCCTGAAGAATCACATTCCTTCAAGCTATATTTTCGAGGGAACTGTGCCAAGGCAGTAGGTGATAAGTGCTACAGTAAAAGAAAATTGAGAGTGGAAGGGAAGCAGGAGTACTGTTGAAGGGTTTCAACAGAGTTCTTGGTGTAAGCCTTGTTGAAAAGGCAGATTTGAGCAAAGATTTGAAGAAAGCAGGACTTTACTCTGGAGAATGGTCCTTGGGGTGAAAGGGAGGGAACAGTGGTGCACAGGAATATGGGGTTGGGCACAGTCAATGGGAAATCTCAGCTGAGGTCGCTTAGTGGGGAGCTGTAGGGGTGAGATTAGGGTCGGAAGGGAGAGCAGTCATTTCATCATGTCTCGCGTTTTGGGACATCAGAGTGGCTTCAGCCTTTGTTCCAGGGGAAATGAAGCCAACTTTCACTTTTTTTTAAATGGGTGGTCGTGGGTCACAGACAACTTTGCTCAGGCCTTACTCCTGGCTCTACAACTTAACTGCTGTGCTGTCTGTCTGTCTTTTGAGAAGAACATGCATGACTTCCAGGAATGAGCAGCTCCATCCAGGCACAGTGGAAGCAAGGTCCAGAGACTGTTGATCTGCAGTTAAGACCTGCAATTGATCGTCCACGGACCCTGCGGAGAGCTAAAGCTGGATGTGTATATTTCTAAGCCAGAGTTGAAAACAGATGGAAACAAAATGCCCACTTTAATCCAAAAGGCATGTAGAAGGAAGATCAAATGGCAAGAGAGGATGAATGTGTTTTCAGCTGAACTGTGTTCTTCCCACAGAACCAGATTTGTGGGAAGCTGCCTGAACCAACCTTGAGTTTTGTGGAAGAAAATTGGTTTGGAGTTGAGCCCTAGAGATGGGATAAGAGCATGCATCTCCCTCACAGAGGTCAGACTTCTCCACGGAGAACCAGGCCAGACCTGGGAGCCACGCTGCTAGAAATGTATCCTACAAAGTGGGTTGGGCATGTGGCTCACTTGCCTTGCATGCATGAGGGCCTGGCTTGGGGCCTCAAAGCACGCAAGGCCCCCCGCTCCTTTGAGCTACTCCCTGGTCTGACCCTTGGCCTTTTCTTTGCATCTCTATCTTAGCATCGGAGACGGGCCTGTGTTTACTCACCCACATATACTTCTAAGGACTAGCACATTGGGGTGCAGTTGATTCTAAGTCCCCCAGGGAGGTAGACACAGCATCTTAGTCACGTTGAGTAGAATTTTTTATTAATAAGAATTCAGACTGTAACAGGGAAGTTTCGGGTTGACATCACAGGCACGCTTTTCCTATCACGATTTTTGCTGCTGTCACTTAGTTAGATTTTCTTGGCCTCCGCAAGATTGGATGTGGAGCAGGAACACAGCTGGGCGGGTTGCCAGCCAAGGGTTTGGCGGCAGTGTCTGGCGGGGCAGAGCTGTGGGGCCCTCTCCTGCGGGGTCACCAGTCTTTATTGCTTTCTCTTCAGAAGACGCATGCATGGGGGGTACTGGTGCCTGGCTATGGAAGGGTCTTTCTTGGGCTGTTTAATTGACTCCTTTGTAGACACAGGTGCTTCTAAGTGGACTTGCTTATTCCCTTGACAGATTTTATTATTATTATTATTACTATTATTATTATTGTTTTGGGCCAAACCCAGAGATGCTCGGGGATTACTCCTGGCTCAGCACTCAGGAATTACTCCTGGCAGTGCGTGGGGGACCACATGGGATGCTGGGGATGGAACCTGGGTCGGCCACATGCAAGGCAAGTGCCCTCCCTACTATCCCAGCACTCTGACCCAGTGGATTTGGTCTGAGTATTCGAGGTCTAGGAGGGCCTCTTGTGGGGGACATAGACACATGGCCTTGTCTTGCATGACTTTGGACCTGCCCTGGTGTGAGGTGGGACCATCTGTTTGTGTGTCAGGCGCTTCCGATATGGTGAGATGCGGTGTTCAGACAGTGTTCAGGGGTGTGTGCTTGTGTGTATGTGTGTGTGTGTTTGCAAGTATGTGTAAACCCTTAAGTAAACGTAGGTAGGAGTTCAGGCTCTTTTGTCCTCACCAACAGGTTATTCCTTTTGCTGACTTGGATTACTGGGAGATTAACTTGGTCTAAGGGTCTTCCTTAATTTCAAGATACAGTAAAGTGGTTTTTGTGCAGTGGATTTTTCTGTTTTAATTTAAAAATAATTCATTGTACCAGCTTTTCAAATTGTAATCTGTGAAAGTTGTTGAGAGGCATTATAACAATCTGTGTACATAATAACCTATACATAATAGCCTATGGTGAAAATATGTTGCTTTTCTTAAATCTTAGTCACAGTATGTGTGTTGTACATGTTTTTTTTTTTTTTTGCTTCACACCCAGCAATGCACAGGGGCTATTCCTGGCTCATGCACTCAGGAATTACTCCTGGCAGTGCTTGGGGGACCATATGGGATGTTGGGAATCAAACCCGAGTTG
>JAOXYA010057837.1:0-11974 GCA_028565675.1 Sorex palustris | reverse complement strand
TTGGGGGGTGGTGCTGGGAGGAAAATCAAAGGGCCACCTGGTGGACTTGGATGGCGCGCGGCCGGTGGCTGACAGGAGGGAAGTGGCTGCCCTAGGTGCGGGGCTAGTGCGGAGGTTGGGTGAAGCCCAGGGCCGGCACGGCCTGGACACGCCCCTTCACCACTGCCTTGCTCTCGGATTCTTGTCTCCCGGCCCACGTTCGACTCACCTGCACCCTGGAGCAAGCGCGCTCGCACCCCGCACGCGCAGGGCCCGGCGCCCGCCACTCATCCCTGCCGCCGCTTCCTATTGGTTACTCTCGCCGCCCGCGGATTCGCTGGACTGTGGGCGGGGCCGAAACTGGTGAGCGCCGGTTCGTCGGCGCTGCCTGGGGGCGGGCGGGCCGGCCGAAACGGGCTAACAGTGCTTCGGGCTCGGCTCAGCCGGGAGAGAGCAACGTGAGTCCAGGCGGAACGAGGTGAGTGTCCGGCAGGACGCCGGGCCCAGGCCGTGGCGGGATCCGACCTGGCGCCTCCCGGCCGAGACCACGGCCCCGAGACTGCGGGAGGGCTCAACTTGTGCAGCTGGGCCCGCACCTCCTGCAGCACGTCCCCAGCCAGGGCACAGCCCAGGCGGGATGTCACCCGGCCCCGGGTCCGCGCCCTCGCGGGCCTCTATATTGCCAGCAGGGCAATATTGCCAGCAGGCTTGACCTTCACTTCCTCTGGAGGAAAGTGAGTCTGCACCTGGGGATTACAGCGCCAGAAAGTCCCTGCTCCGGGTCCCGGAGGCCACCGGACACCACCCTCCCCGGGCTGCTTCCTGGACCCTCTCTTGCCCGCCACTCCCCCAGTCTCCAGCGCAGAATCTCTGTTGCTTTCACGTTCATTCGCAGGTTGTTTTATCTCCTCAAAACTGGAGCCCCCCACTCAGTCTCTGGGATTCGCCCCCACCATCTTCCCCAGCCCTGCTTCCTCATCACACACACTATTGAAGGGGACCGGCCTTTCCTCTAATTAGCGGTGACCCCAGTGGAAGTGTTTGATAGAAGTGCAGCATATAGGCTTGGGGGTTGGGGGTGTTGGGCAGAGGAAATCTCAAAACAGCCCAAATGAGCCCATGTTTGGCTGTCAACATCTGAGTCACATCACACGTGGCCCACTTCACCCTGTCACTCTGCCCGGCTGGGTCCTCACTTGCCCCAAAATCTTGGGCTGTGCAGGAGGGAACCCAGCTGTCAATGAGATAAAGACCAGAGTCCTTCACTCTGTTCCAGGCCGGCTCCACAACCTTGCAGGGCTGGTTTCCTCTGGGTGCCAGAAAAGGAGAGGGACAGGGCAGAACACTTTGTCCCCGTTGGCACTGTGCTGCTTGCTCCCAGCTGCCGCTCACAGCTCTAGGCTTGCCCTGCTCGCTTCACCTGCCACCAAGGCCTTGCCTCCTGTGACCAGACCTTGACCCACCAGGTGTTTCAGTGGAACTAGGGTCAGAGGGTGCAGAGCCAGAAGCATGAGAAATGTGATCTGGCCTCTGGAGGTGACACTGTCACCTCCCTACCTGGAGCCCAGGGACAGGCACCTGACCCAGCCCTCCACCATTTCCACTCTCCCTCCTGGAAGTGGGGGTATAGCTGAGATTGGGATTCTGCATCGGTTTGGGATTCCCCCCATCATCTGCCGGAGCCCTCCCACTCCCGCCGCATACCTGCACCCACCCGTGGCTCCAGTGGACCCAGCTCCCAGTATGCCAGTGGCCATCTTTTGCTTATGACCTCTGTTGAGGAAGGGTTCTTTTGGCTTGGGTTTTTGGGTTTCTGAGAGGTGAAACCCAGGGGCCTCACCCCACACATACCAGACTTACATACTCCATTGCCCCAAGCCCCCCGGACTCTGACTGTTTTCAGACATGTGTTCTACATTGCCGCACACCTCTGGGCCCTGATCTTTGGAGGAAGCCTAATGAGTGTGCGGAGACTCAGTCACCCGTAACTTGCACCCAACTTCCTGTTTAGGGGTCAGGGGTGCACAGGGAGCTTCCCCGGACCCTGCTACAGCCAGGAGGGTGCAGGGTTGGCTTCCTTCCATGGGCCTCAGTCTCTGCACTGCGCTCATGGGTATCGGAGCTGCAGCCTACAGGGCACAGAATGGAGCTAGGAAGGGGTGGAAATGCCGCCACCCTACCCTGTCTGTGCAGAAGGAAGGGGGCAAACAAGGGTTCTGGGACAGCCCAGGGCCCCAGCTTCATGAGTAGGATTCAGCCTGAGCCTGTTCACCTCACTGCTCTTCCTACCCTGCAGGACATGGCGGCTGTGAGACCTGGCCTGGGCCGAATCCATCCAGAATCCACAATCCTCTTCCTGTGTGACATGCAAGAGAAATTCCGCGGTGTTGCCTACTTCCCCCAGATTGTCTCTGTGGCTGCCCGCATGCTCAAGGTCCAGCCTCCTCCATCATATGGGGCCCAGACCTCCAGCCCCTTCCCTCAGACCAGGGTCCAGTCCCCATGCCTCCTCCTTCAAGTCCAGGTTCCCAGCATCTCCCCTGCTCAGACCCAGACTTCTCCCAGGCCTTTCTCTCTCAGACCAGAGTCCGTTCCATAGCCCCTCCACCTTCGCACCCAGCACTCACTTCAGTAGCCTCCTCCCTCAGATGCAGGGGTCTGGGCCCTAGACCCTCTCAGGCTCAGGCCTCTCTCTCCCTACCCCTGCAGGTGGCACGACTGCTGGAGGTGCCTGCTGTGCTGACGGAGCAGTACCCACAGGGCTTGGGCCCTACAGTCCCCGAGCTCGGGGCAGAGGGCCTAAAGGCTGTGCCTAAGACCTGCTTCAGTATGGTGCCTGCAGTGCAGCAGGAGCTGGACTCCCGGCCCCAGCTGCGCTCAGTCATCCTCTGTGGCATTGAGACACAGGCCTGCATCCTGGTGAGGCCCCCATGGGTCCCACGCCCAGCCCCCTAGACAGGGACCCCATCCTGCCTGGGTCTCCTTGTGAGTGCACTGCTCTGTCCCCAGAACACCGCCCTGGACCTCCTGGAGAGGGAGCTGCAGGTGCATGTGGTGGTGGACGCTTGCTCCTCGCGCAGGTGAGGGGGCTCCTGAAGGGCGCCCTGCCCAGGACCAGGGTGTCCCTCCACTAACTGCCCCACCCCACCCCCACAGCCAGGTGGACCGACTGGTGGCCATGTCCCGGATGCGCCAGAGCGGGGCCTTCCTCTCCACCAGCGAGGGGCTCATCCTGCAGCTTGTGGGGGACTCCTCCCACCCCCACTTCAAGGAGGTACCAGCCCTGCTCATCGCCTCCCCTGAAGTTGCTGACTCCTTGTCAGCATCCACCACCACCTCCTCCATACCAGGGTGGAGAAGGCTGAGAAAGGCTGGGGGCCTGGTGGGGGTCTGGTGCAGAGGTCTCATAATATTGATTATGGTTTGGGTTGCAGGGCCACACCGGTGCTGCTCTGGGCTGACTCCTGTCTCTGCTCAGAGATCACTCCTGGTGGAGATCCCTGGGGGACCATATAGGGTACTGGAAGTGGAACCCGAGTTGGCCACATGCATGCAAGCCAAGCACCCTGCCCACTGTGCTATGTCTGTACCCCTGGATCTTGTCCTTGTTGTTTGAGAGTGGCACGGGATCACAGGCACCAGGGCTGTCAGGCACAAGCAACAGACGCTGCCTCAATCACTTTTGCATATATGGGCCAGTAAGGATTTGAACTCAGGCACTTGTCTGTCATCACTTGTCTGCAGTTCCTTGGCCCATCCCTCCATGCAAAGGGGACACCCAATGGCCAACCAGCAGGGACCCCCAACTTCCTCTGGATAATGGGAATAGCCCTGTATCACAGCCCCCCTCCTCTGGCAGCTCTATGGAGGTGGTGGAGGTGACATAATAGCAGAGCAGCCTGGGTTCCAGTCCCCGCTGCAAATGGTCTGGGGGTGTGCAGTTGGTATAGTGAGCCTGGGCCAAGGCCACAAGTGGGATGGAACTTGCTTATTTAGGGACAGCTAACTCTTCTCATAGATTTGGGGTGTGTGCCAGTGCACTCTGGAGTGTTGAGGGGTTAAGACCGGATGTGATGGTTTGTAGGGATGCCCTGGGGTCTCTGGGAAAAGGCAGATGAGAGGGATGCAGGTTTCCGGTGGTAGTGTCTCAGAGGCAGGCAGAGAATCCAGGGGCATTGAGGGGCCAGGTGGGGGCTGAATTGGGGAGGTGAGCCCACCTTAGGAGGCTCCCCAGGGCTGACTTGGATTCCTCAGGGGTCAGCCAGCAAGGGGGGACACAAGGGTGGGAGGTGATGGGGTGTTAACCTCACCCATCACCTTTGAGTGCACCATAGGGAAAGTTTTCAAAAGAGGAACTAACTGGCCACTTTGGCCAGTTGTTGCTGAGAGGGCAGGGAAAAGGAAAATGGAGCCTTGTCATTGGCATCAGACCCTTTAACGCTTCCTGATTTTCAGGTATCCGCCCCTTCCTCTACAGATACAGAAGTTGATCAAGGAGCCCAGCCCGGACAGCGGACTGCTGGGCCTCTTCCAGCATCAGAATCCCCTCTTCCGCTGAACTGCTGAGGGCCTGCCTGCGAGGCGGAGGCGCCCCTGGACCCCGGCGCTCCCCCATCCTCGGATCCCCAGAGTGGTGCAGTCCGCCGGGAGTGCCGCCCCTCGGGAGGGGGGTGGAGTTCCGCCTTCCCATTGGGCCGTGTCTCCCGGAAATGCAAATGAGATTCTTGGAAGCTGGATGGCGGTTGGCTGCGCGTGCCGGGGGCGGGCTGAGCTCCGGGTCGCCGCACGCGGTGGGGAGGGCGGGGGAGGGCCGGGCCCGGGCGCTGGGACCCTCACTCACAGAATAAACATTGATGTCCTGGCGGGCCCAACCATTCTTGGGTTGGGGGGGTATCCCGGGGGCGACTGTGAGGTGCGGGGAGGAGGGCGGTGGGGAGGAGGAGGTGTGTCTTCCGGGCACCCCGCGGGAGCGAGGCAGAGGCGCGGGGCGGCCGCGGCGACCTCTGCACAGAGACGAGCTGCGTGCGGGCTGCTCTACACGGCACAGCGCGCGCGCACACGCCCCGCCGGCCCGGCGGGCAGACACGCGCTCGGCCGCCCCCCACGCCGCCGCCCCCGGCACCCCAGGGCTCCCGCGTCCGGAAAGTGAGGTGAGCGCCACCGCACCCCGATGCGGAGGGGGAGACTGAGGCAAGGGGAGCAGGAGACCGGGAGGGAGGAGACTGGCATGCGGATGAATGGATGGGAAGGACGGACAGCGGCTTCCGAGGGGTCCCTGCCCCCCTAAAGACGCAGGAGCCCGGGCATCCTCATGGGGCTTGTCGGAATTCTGCAGCCCCCAGGACTGGGGGCCCCCAGTCAGGCCCGTAGCCCTCGAGATTCGCAGTCCTTGCACCCACCCGCCCCCAGCCTGGGGGGCCTGAGAAGCAGCTTCTGAGTCTTCAAGTGCCCCAGCATCCCGCCTGCCTGGCTCCGCTAGGGAATTGGAGTCCCCCAGCCCCGTGGTCCCCCAGGAGGCCCGTTCAGGGTCCCAGGCATCAGGGCGCCCAGCACCACCTCGCCCCACCTTCCAGGAGCCCCGGGGACCGGGCGTCGGCGCCCCCGGCCCCCGCCTTCCGGATCCAGGTGTCCCCCCTCCTCACCCGCAGCCTTCAGCAAGGCGTCTCGGAGGCCGAGCTCGCGTCGCCATGGCAACAGGAGTCTATTTTGCGCTGGGAACACACAGCTCCCGCCGCAGCGCCCCCCCCCCCACCGCACCCCTCCAACCTGGACCGCGGGCGGGGTCCGTTAGAGGATCGGGGGTCGGAGGAGGTCCAGAGGGAAGGACCCCGGGCAGCGAGGCGGGGGAGAGAGGCGGAGAGCCGGAGAGGTGGGGCGGGGGCAGGCAGCGCGGGCCAAGAGGGAGGCGCCCCCAGAGAGCCGGGACCCCGAGACAGGGCCAGCGAGGAGGCGAGACGCAAGAAGAGGCTCAGGGCTGCGCGGCCGATGGCGGGGTGGAGGCGCGGTGAGGGTGGTGCGGGTCCCTTGCCCCGGGCCCGGCACGTCGGGCGGCCGTCGGGCGCGGCCTCCTGCGATGGGCTTCGCGCGCCTCAGACCCTTCTGCAGACCCTCTTATCACCGCAGCTCCCTGCAACGGCGCGGTCCGTGCCCCGCCTGCCGGGAGCTGTTCCCAGCCTCCTCCACCCCCCACCCCACCCCCTCCAACCCCCGCCTTGCTGCCGGCTCCCCGTCACCCAGCACACCCACAGCTGCGGACCCTTCAGCCCAGCACCTTGGATAGGGACCAGGCCTGGTGCTTCCCGGTCTCTACCTTCTCCGCACCTTCACTCTATCTCTCCCTTCTCGGGGTCCCTGTCCTCCTCTCTGCGTGGCTGATCACCACTCTGGGTTTCTGTCCCCCTTTCTGGGTCCCTGTCCTCCTCTCTGGGTCTCTGCCACCCCCTTTGGTTCTGTTACCCCCTCTTTGGCTCTGTTCCCCTCTGTCATGGTCTCTGTCCCTCTCTCAGGGTCTCTGCTCCTCTCTCTGGGTCTCTGTCTCCCTCTCTCTGGGTCTCTGTCCCCCTCTCTGGGTCACTGTCCCTCCTCTGAATCTGTCCCCCTCTCTCTTGGTTTCTGTTCCTCTCTCTGGGGCTCTGCTT
The DNA here is from genome assembly GCA_028565675.1 of Sorex palustris. Lineage (NCBI taxonomy): Eukaryota > Metazoa > Chordata > Mammalia > Eulipotyphla > Soricidae > Sorex > Sorex palustris. The sequence continues at coordinate 5,357 of JAOXYA010057837.1, read as the reverse complement.
CTCCCCCACTCTCTGGGTCTATTCCCCTCTTGGTCTCTGTCCATGTCTCTGGGACTCTGTCCCCCTCTCTCCTGGGTCCCTGTCCCTCCCCCCTTAGGATGTCTGTTCCCTCCCTCCCTGACCTCCCTCTTTTGAAGTCTCTGTCCCCCATCTCTATCCCCCTCTCTCTGTCTTTGTCCCCTTATCTTAGGTTCCCTGTCTCCCTCTCTGGGTCTCTGGCCCCCTCTCTTTGCAGTACCCAAGCCCCCCTAGACTCCCACTCCACCTGCGTCTGGACAGCTGGAGAGGGAAGGAGGAAGTGGGGGTGGCCACAGAGGAGCAGGCTGGAGAGGGGGTGCTCAAGGGCTGGGACAGGTGGGGACAGCTCCTAGACAGCTGCTCCCATCTGGCCCCTCTGCAAGTTTTGTGTCCAGTCGTGGGTGGGCCCCAGTGTGTATATGGGGTGGGGAACATAGCACTGACCCTGAGCGTCATGCAGCCATTCCCAGCCGTATGGAGGAAAGTGCTTTTGTGGGAGAGTGGGATGGGTGGGGTTGCCTGTGTCTGGGGGTGTGCCTGTGGGGGTGTTACATGTCACCTGTCACAGGCCTGCTCAGACACCCCCGGGCTTGGGGCTGTGGCGGGTTCGGTCCTTGGGGAAATGTGTGGGGCTTTGAGCGGCCAAGGGTGACGCTGAGGACTCTGCCTGCTGGTTCTGGGACAGCGATGTCCCAGGTCCTGTGCCTTGTGGGTGAGGGCAGAAGGCCTCCATCCTCATGTCTGGATTCACCAAAGTCACATCCTCCACTTGTGCGCAGTTGCAGGAGGCTGTGGGACTCAGCCGCGTGACAGCTTGTATGCTGGGACTGCACTGGCCTGCCGGCTGGACACCGACAAGATAAGGGTGCCCCCAACCCCATATCTGCTGAGGGCAGGCAGCTGTCTCCGGGTATGAGTTTGAAAAGGGGGCCTCTTCCCATACCCAAAGTAGCCCCACCAGCAAACATACCTCAGAGGGGAGAGCCGAGCGGTCCCAGGCCCCCCTCCCTGGGCAGTGCCCAGCCTGCTTGACTCTTCCCGAGTCCTCACTGATAGCCTCGGCACTTGGTCATGCACAGGTGCCTCTGCTGGCCTGTCCCTAATGCCCTGTATGGCACAGAGGCATCCATGGTCACAGGCACAGGTGCCCCGAGGTGCAGGGAAGCCTCAGGCCTCTTGGAGCACATGTCATCTGGAACATCATCTTGTTTGTCATGGTTAGGAAGCACACCCTCCCGGCAGTATGCACAGATCCAACATGCTTACTGTGTGTCAGGTGCATGCGCATACAATGGGGACTCCTGTCACAGACTCCAGTCCACCTTTGGGCAGTTGAGAGTCCATTGGGTTTGGCCAGCGCACGAGTAAGGTGACAATGGAAAGGGGTCAGGTGTGGCTGCGGGCAAGGCCAATAAGGGAGCAGGCGTGCCAAGCATGCGCCTCACTACCGCAGTCCCAGCCCCAGTGCTGCTGTGAACTGACAGGGCTTTGCTAGGTGGGCAAGTGTGGTCACCTGAAAGGAGAGAGCAGGAGGCCAGGCCTTCACGAAGGGGCTTCTGGGCAAAGGGAAGAGCAGATCAGCTTTGGAGACAGGAAGGGGGATGCCTGGTGGGGCGGGGCTTGAGCACACTGCAGTCCCACTGCTCCTGGCCCTGGGGGGCTTTGGGGTTTCTTTCCTTTGAGGTAAAATACAGGTTGTCTAAAATAATGGCCCGATTGGTTTGGTTTGGTTTGGGGGCCACACTCCTTGGCAGTGCTTTGGGCCAGTGCTCTGGGTCCCATGCAGTGTAGGTTCCAAACCTGGCTGTTCAGACAAAACTCAGATTCCTATGCTTTGAGTCCCAAATCAACCATTTGAATGAACTTCTGTGTGTGAGTGTGTGTGCGTGCGTGAGTGTGTGTGTGTTTGTGTCAGTATGTCTGTGCATGACTGTCAGTGTGTGTATGTCTGTGTCAGTGAGTGTGCCTATCAGTATGTGTGTATGTGTGAGTCCATGTGTGTGTGTCTGAGTATTTGTGTGTGGGGGGGTGTATGTGAGTGTGTCTATGTGTATGTTTGTGTTTGAATGTGTGTTATATGAGTGTTTGAGTGCATGTGATGTTGGGGAGGGAACCCAGGACCTTGTGCAGGTTGCACTCTCCTCAAGGGACTCCAGGGCTCACCCACCTTTCCATGGAGGGCTCACACTCTCAGCTGAGGCACCTGTCCATGGTTGGGTGCTCAAGGGGTGGACTTGCTGCAGTGCTCACCACATTTGCATGTGTTGGCCCTTGCACCCACTAATTTTTCTCAATTGGGGTGCCTGGGGGGTGTGGGCCAGCCAGAAATCACCTGCAGTGCTGAAGACCACAGGTAGCACTTCCACTGTGCATATGGGGCCCAAGGATTTGAACCTGTGATCACATGCATGTAAGGCTGTGGGGCTCAGACCATGGTTCCTGAGGGGCCTAGGCAGTTTGTATGAACCCACATCTTTGGTTCTGTGGGAAGGTGGGCCCAGTCCCACTCTGACCCCCACCCAGGAGCCAGGAGTTCAGGGGCAGGGCCCAACTGGAAAGAAGAAGGAACTGAGGTGCAGGCAGGAGGAAGAAAATGTTCTCTGAGATGGGAGTGTCAGCACCTTGGCCCTGGCCCAGCCCTAGCTGCATGGCTCTTCCGTGTGGCACCCACAAAGGAACGGGACAGCTCTTGAGACTCCTTGCACCAGCGCCCAGTCACTGTAATACTCTTTTTTTTTAATGTAGGAATACTGTTATTTATTCAGCTATTGATTAAGCTGATTGAATTGTCATGAACTCCATATTACTTTTTTTAATTCAGAATGTTAATTTTTATTTATTTATTTATTATTTTTTTTGCTTTTTGGGTCACACCCGATGATGCACAGGGGTTATTCCTGGCTCTGCACTCAGGAATTACCCCTGGCGGTGTTCAGGGGACCATATGGGGTGCTGGGAATCGAACCCAGGTTGGCCGCGTGCAAGGCAAACGCCCTACCCGCTGTGCTATTGCTCCAGCCCCACAGAATGTTAATTTTATTTTATTATTATTATTTTTAAATCACCATGAGATACAGTTACAAAGCTTTCTTGTTTGAGTTTCAGTCATACAATGATCGATCACCTGCCACCAGTGCACACCTTCCACCACCAAAGTCCCCAGTATCCCCCCATCCCACCCTTCCCCCTGCCTCTATGGCAGACCATCTCCCCCATACTCTCTTTTGTATTGTTTGTTATGAATAGCATATGTTGTGGGGCTGGGAGAGTGGCCACATGCTCCTGGAATTCTAAAATTTTAGATAATTAGGGTCTGGAGAAATTGCTGCAGTGAGCTGCTTGGTTCAGAGATGGAGATTTTTTTGTGTCTCCAGACAGTAGCTAGTTAAGGAGCTTAAGTAGTAGCCTGAGGCAGTTGCGGGCTTGATCTCCAGGGTCCCATTGTTGGGGGAATGAGAAGGACGGCCCATCCCCAATCCCTTGAGGCCTGGAGTTTGCCATCACTAGTCACTAAACACTAGTCACTAAACCCACATACCTGCACTTCTCATTGGGTTCTGGAAAATGGCAGCTGCCAGGGTTTTTAGGGGGCAGGTACAGGGACGATGACCAGGGTAACCTGGTCTGGGTTACCCTGGTGACCAGGGTAACCTGGTCTGGGTTACCCTGGTGAAGTCAGCATGGCTTAAAGTCCAGAGGCATCTCTGCAGAGAGCTGCTTGGTTCAGAGATTCTTCTGCGCTGTAACACTCTTCCACCCTGCCATGCCCTTCTGTTGCCCCAAGCATCCATCTTTGGGGGGGGGGAACCAGGCAAGGGCAGCCCAGCATCATTTCCCACATTTCCCAATCTGTGTCCCAAGTCCATCCTGTGGACTGGCTCTGGCCCCCGCTGGAAAATCAACCCCACAAAGAGACCAGGGTGGGGGCAGGAGGTTGCCCACCCCACTTCCTTAGTGGCAGGGGAATGGCAGAGGAGTGCCCCAGCCATGCCCGGGGGTGTACAGGTTCTGACTGGCTAGTGTGGTTTTGTTCGGCACTGGTGCTATGATGTCCAGCAGAGTGATGAGTGCTGAGGGAACCCAGTGATGCCCTAGGTACTCCACTCTGATCCCCATCTTACAGAGAAGCAAATTGGGGCCTCCGGGGACAATCCCTTCGGGGCCCCCCTTCACGGCCTGAGTCTGAATGGGGCTGGAGGGGTGGGGAGAGGCAGCCCATGCCAGAAACAGCCTCAGCAAACACTTCCTGCCTGGTCATAGACATAGCTGAAGCTGGTCTCAGCAAGTCACACACCCACCATCTGGGGGTCCGCATCCACAGACAGGGAAACTGAGGCACAAGGAACTGGGCAAGAGGCTCTCCAGCTTCAGGAGTGGCACATGGAGGACCAAGGGACAGAGCCTTCAGATCAGACTTGGAGTAGAATGCGTGTGAGACAGACGGACGCAGAGGCACAGCACCTGAGTATCAGCCTGAACAGGATTGATCAGCATGGGGAGGGTTGGCTAAGCCAGTGCTCTGGGGGGGCACCTTGCCTGGGGCGGGGCGGGGTCAGCTCTTGCTCCTGGCACCCAGCCCTACCCCCACTATGTAACACCCACATCACACGATGGGGAGCCATGCCCAAGTCAACCTCCCTGAGGCTCTTCTGCAAACTTAGATTCTGAGTGTCAGGGTCAGAGGACGGTGCAGGGGGGAGGGTCTGGCCGAGCATGTGACTGGGTTCCATCTCTAGCACTACCTAGGGTCACTCCTGAGCACTGAGCCAGGAGTGACCCCTGAGCACCAATGGGTGTGGCCCCCATAAGAACTTCTCAACTCCGCTCTCTCTCTCTCCCCCCCTCCCAACTTCACCCTCCCGGCCCCCACACCGGGTCCCTGTCATTCCCTCCCTGTGTGCGCATTGTCACCACTTCCCATGTCCACATTCTCTGCTCTCCCGCCTCCTGCCCTCTGGGCACCCCAACTTTGGGCTCATCTTTCACTTCATCCCGCCGCACCCCCCCACCCCCCGCATCCCACTCCCCTCTGCCCTGCAGCCTCGGCTCTCCCCAGCCTGGCGGCCCTGGCCGGCCTCCTGCGCGCCCCATGCCGGCCCTCCTGCTCCTCGCGACCCTGCTGCTCCTGGCCTCCGCCCCCCCGGCTGGGGCGCGCCCCGCCAACGCCACGACCGCTGAGGCCGCCGGCCCGCTGCCCGCCCTGCTGGCGCACCTGAGGCGCCTGACCGGGGCGCTAACGGGCGGCGGGGGCGCGGCGGGCGCCGGCGGCGCCAATGGCTCGAGGGCCAGTGCCGGCGGCGGGGCGGGCGCGGCGGCCAGGGCTCCCCCGCCGGGCGTGC
>JAOXYA010057833.1:0-11975 GCA_028565675.1 Sorex palustris | reverse complement strand
CGGAGGAATCGAACTCGGGTCGGCCATGTTGGCTGCGTGCAAGGCAAACGCCCTACCGCTGTGCTATCGCAGCCAGTTCTAATTTAGGGGCTTATTATTATTTTCTTTTTGTTGGGTTTGACCACACCTGGTGCTCAGGGTTTAGTCCTAGCTCTGTGTTCAAAGATCACTCCTGGGGACCACTTATGATTACGGGGTTCAAACCAGGTTCTGCCATGAGCAAGGCAAGTGCCTTACCCACTGAACTTTCTCTCTGAACCCCAGCCTCCCTTTAACCCACAAATGCAGGGATTCAGAATAATAATCATTTGGGTTAAAGAGGGATACATGAGTAGAATGCTAGCCAAAGGCCTAGGTTCAATCCTTAGCATTGCACATTGTTCCCTGAGTACCACCAGAAATGACTATGAGCACCAAACCAGGAGTAGCCTCCAAGCGTAGCTGAGTATGGCTCCTAAACCAAAAATAAAAACCTAAACAGCAATTATTTATCTTTTTAAGTATCTTTTAGTCAATCAGTTAAGATGGAGTCTGCTTCAAGTTGTGTTACTGGGCTTAGCTTTTTACTGCATTTTGAGGTTAGGCCTCTTTCATATGTATTCATTCTAGGATAGAGAATAAGAGGGCAGCAATAAACCTCAGAAACTCTTCTCACTTCGATACAGTGCTGGGAAGAGGCAACTGATGCCCTTTAAGGTCTGGAATTGCTACTTGTTATTTCTCCGTGTACTAGTCTTGGCCATTCTCATGATTAAGGTCAGTTCAAAAAAGGGAGGAAAAGTACACTGTGCTTCTATTAAAACTGTTCAGTGGTGTGATAAAGGGTTTGGGCACAGGATGGATCAAATGGTATCATCAATCCAATCTACTACAATTACCCTTGTCTAATCTCATCTCATGCTTTATGAAATATCCAGGAAGAAAGGCTGGATAGATGTTTTATTTTTCTATCAGGGACAGACTCTTGCAGTGTCTGGAATGTCATGTCATATCTTGTCTCCCTAGGAGTCCACCCAGGGCTTACCTACTCACCCAGGTGATATTTTGTTTTATAACCTAGACGCATGTTCAGTCCCTGGCATCATATATGATACCCTAAGCATTACCAAGAGTGAGCACGGAGCCAGAAATAATCCCTGAGCATAGCTGAGTGTGGAACAAAACCAAAAATTGAAAACAAAATCAAAATCACTTCCCTAAAGTTATGCAGGTGCAATGCCAGAAAACAATCCTAGTGTAATCTTAAAGACATGACAACCTCATTAATAGTTTATGCATATAAACTGCATCTTATGCATCTAATTAAAACCAAAGTGTGGGGACGGCAACAAGAAGCAAAAGCTTTCTTTTGCTTGGTATCATTGACGTGTGGTAAGCTATGCAAGAACTGACTGCAGAAACTAGGTGAAAGAGTCTTTTCATTTTCAAGAGTCTGAAAAATCCCAAATGCCACTTATGTGACATAATTACCCTGATGTCAACATACAAAAGATAATAAGATACCAGGAGTTTACAAAGTGTGGAACTTCTAAGACCTCTTGCTTGAGCTTGCTGCTGCTTTTTATTTATAACCATATTATTATTATTGCTTAAAATTTTCCTAATAAGTGATGCAGAGTACTTTTTTTCACATGCTCTTTGGCAATCTGTATATCTTGAGGAAGTTTCTGTTCATCACTTTACCCCATTTTTTTGATATTTTAATCTTGTGACATTAATATTTTAATTGACTAGTGCTTTTAATATTTCAGATATTACCCTTTATCAGATGAGTGATTGGAAATATTTTCTTGGAGTCTGTGGGTCTTTTTATTTTGCTCATGATTTATTTTGCAGTGTAGAAGCTTTTCAATTTTATGTAGTACTGTTTGTTTATCTTTGATTCCACTTGCTTGGTCAATGGTGTTGAATCCATGAGGATACCTCTACCTAGCTTCAGTGTCATGAAGTGTATTGCCTATGTTTTCTTCAATATACCTTGTCAATTCAGGTGTCATATTAAAGTCTCAAAATTACTATGATTTGATTTTGTGCATGGTGTTCAATAAGGGTCTGAATATTCTGCTTTATCTATAAATGTGTCACTTTCTGCTTTCTACTTGGGGTTTGTTTCTGTGTTTATTTGACTCCACTGCTGACTGTCTATTGGCCACTAGATAGCAATTTTGTGTAGAGGAGAAAAAGAACCAGCACTATTCTCAATATTTCCAACTGGGGCTAAAATTCAAGAGTTACTCCTTTACTGATTTAGTGTGAGGAGTAACTTACTTAAAAAAGGCGGTATATAAGCTTCTATCCTGGAGGACCTTACGATAGACAGATTGAATTGTCCATCGATGTTTCACAGTTTAAATTGCTTCACTAGAGCAGTCACTATCGTTCACTTTAGGAGAGTGGTTTATTGCAAAACTTGGTAAGCGTCTATAAGAGAATTGACAAAACGCAGTTCAGGGTTGTTTGAGGAAAGCGCATTTGCATGTAATGACTTCTAGTTCCCATTTTATGAATATGGATATGTTTAGTGAGAGGGAAATTCTCATATACTTGATTAAATTCATCAGTAGTTAATTTTAAAAAAATATCCTTAGAATTACTTTCTCTTTGAGGATCAGAATATCAGTGTGCTTTGCTTGAGGAAACAGCTTTTTCCTCTAACACTTGCCACCTCTAGTGTCTTTGCCAATGGCTAACATTCTGTTGACTTTTTTCCCTTTTTCTTTTCCTTTCTGGTTTCTTAGCCCACACTTTGTGTTGGTCAGTGCTTCCTCCTGGCTGTTCTTTCAAGGGTAATTCCTGGTGGGTTTCTGAGTATCATATGGGGTGCTTGAAGATAGGAGGTCAACTGCCTTCAAGCAGAGCTCTACTTGCTGTATTATTATTCTGGCCCAAGGTTCCCTTTTTTTAAAATTTGCCCTTATTATTGCCTTTGGTGTCCCAAATAAAAGATTGCCTTAACTTTAAGGTAACTATACTAACTAATTTTTCATTTCTGTTTTGTCCCTCATTAACTTTTTATTACAAAAGAAAACATAACTAAATGGAGTCAAGCTAAAAAATGAAATGAATTATTATACAGCTACTTCCCATACAAGGCAGAGGATTTTGCTTGTGCTTAGTTTCAAAGTGCCCCATCTCAATTGTAGCACTCACACGGTAGCACTGTCATCCCATTGGTTATTCATCGATTTGCTCCAGCAGGCACCAGTAACATCTCCACTGTGAGACTTGTTGTTACTGTTTTTGGCATATCAGATATGCCATGAGGAGCTTGCCAGGCTCTACCATGTGAGTGGGATACTGTTAGTAGCTTGCCGGGCTCTCCAAGAGGGATGGAGGAATAGAACCAGGTCGGCTGCATGCAAGGCAAATGCCCTACCCGCTGTGCTATCGCTTTGCCATCTCAATTGTATATTTAAAATTAAAGCACCATCTCAACTTTCAAATAACAATCATACAATGATGCAGACTTTTGTATTACCTAATAACAAGACAGTTTTATTATGCCCCTCTGTATTTTCTGAAAATTTAAAATAGGGTAGAGTTTTATCCGTTCCAGTTTTCCACCATTGGGTAGACGCTAAATGAGGGTTTTTTATCTTCTGTTAACAGGAGATGTCTAATGTCCTGATAACATTTATAATATTTATTTTTTCTTTTAATCATTAATTGGAACCTATATTTATAAGCCAGGCATCAACTGATACTAATGGATATTGGTAAGTGATTATTTTCTATTCCATCATTTATGTGCATTAATTGGTGGGTCTAATTATATATTCTTCTATATTAATTTTATATTCTTCTCTTCCTTTACTGTGGTTACCAAGTGATGCTGTTCATAGAGGAAAGATAGAATAGTGTTTGATTTGTTCATTTTATTTTTTAGTTCTTAAACTAATGAATTTGTTTCTGTCATCCTTTGAAGCAGGCAGTATTTTTGACATTCGTTCATGACCTTAGGTATTTGATGAACTGCAATTTGTTTTTATTTATGTATTTTGGGGGGGCAGCCATACTTGGTAGTATTGAGCACCACCAGAGACACCCTTGCTGGTGCTAGAGTTAGGGTTAAATCGAGAGCCTTAGACCTGGATTTAACCATGTGCTCTATCACTTGAGTTACATCCTCACTGAACAGTTCTTGTCTTTACTGAAGCTCATACTATAGCAAATTTATCAAGTAGGAAGTTTTTTAAGTTGACTCAGGAATCGTTTTCAATTTGAATCTACTGGTTTCTTCCTTATTATCTGGCAGTAGTTTTTGTGCTTGTCTTATATTTCTTCTGGCGTTGATGGCACTGTTTACCAGGTTTCTTCATTGCCTTTCATAAGATCAGACTATACTTAGGAAATAGTTTTTCACTTGCTTTTATTGTAAATATTGCTCATGGTTTTTAGGTATTGTTACTAAGTTGCTCTATTACTATGTGAGGATTTGGTAACGAAAACTACCCTGTATTTCTTCTGGTTATATACAGCAGTTCTTGCTATTTAAAATAGAGAAATATTAAAGAACATAAAAACATAATTTCTCATGTTAAGTAGTAAATGAGAGAAGACATGTGAAAGGTATGGAAAGCTTTTATTAAGCACGATTATTTCTGTTTTTTAAATGACTTTCTCTAAATAAATTATAGCGTGTAAGCATTATCACCAAACTATCAAAAGTTTATCTTGATCCACTTATTTTAAATGAACCCTTAGGAAAGTCATGTTAAAATCAAATAAAAACAACAACAGTGAAGAAATAGTCTTTTCAAATCATTACTCATTTCCTCTGCTCTTTATATTCTTCTCTTTCATTATCATTTTCTCTTTTTCAAAACCTGTAATAAAAATTTTCATGCATGGAGTTTGAGACAATCAGATATAGGAACTGAGAAAAAGAGTGTCCTGATCTGTACATTATTAGTAATAACCCAGCAGGATCCATTATATTTAGTACGGGAATTGTATAGAGCCAAACAAAGTATGTCTGTAGTTTTAATATGTTTCAGTAACTTGACTGAAGGCCTTTGATTTGGTTGAGACTGAAGCAGTCATTGAAGCTCTAGCCAAACAGGGCGTTCAAACTCAATACATCAGTATCCTCCGTGAGCTGTATTATGGATTCACCACCAGGGTCTCACTATTCTGCAAGGAAGTGATCATTGACCTAAAGAGAGGGGTTCGGCAGGGTGTTTCCATTTCATCAAAACTCTTCAGTGCCACCCTCGAGAACGTCATGCGATGAATGGAATGGGAATGAATGGGAGTGAAGAAAGACGGTTGGCAACTGCACCACCTCCCCTTCACTGATGACATCGTTCTAATAACACCAAACATATTTTAGTGACACAAATGCTGGCGACTTTGACCATGATGTGGAAAGATCAAACTGCAGCAGAATCTCACAAAGACAATGTTTATGAAAAATGGACTAGTTCCTGACATTCCATTTGCTCTCAATGGAATGAACATCTCCAAATGCAGCAGTTACGTGTACCTAGGTCAAGAACTCAACATGTTGAATGACCTGGCACCTGAGTTGCACAGGAGGAAGAGAGCAGTGTGGAATGCCTTCAAGAGTGTCAGAGAAATAGCTAAGGGGACGAAGAACCTATGGCTCTGGGCACATCTCTTCAACTCCACTGTTCTCCCTGCACTAACATACGCCTCAGAGACCTGCGCCCTATGAAAACAGGATGAGAATGCTATTTGGGTCACCCAAAGAGGAATTGAAAGAGCTATACTTGGAGTATCATGCTTCACTCAAATGAGAGAAAGAATCCGGAGTTCCATCGTCCATCAACGCTCAAGAATCAGGAATGCTGTCTCGTTTGCCAAGGCATGAAAAATCAGATTGGCTGGACACGTAATGAGATTTAGAGATGCTCGCTGGACTAGAGCCATTACAGATTGGATTCGACAGGACGTCAAAAAATCGCATGGCCACCCACCTATGAAATGGTCAGACTTCTTCGTCAAGACCATGCAGAGATGGGGAGGCTGGGGGCCAAGCATCTCTCCGTTTATTAGCCTTCACATGGGATGTTTTCATACAAGCAGGTTAGGGAGCACTCCAACGCACACATCACACTTGCCTGGTCACTGTTCAGTAAAGATGTCAGTTAATGATTTAAATTTCCTGCTTTCAGGGCTGGGTGTGTCAGTACAGGCAGATGGTAACTGTCATATCCCAAATCCCATTATCTTTTCAACCAGAGTGCCACTGAGTTGGAGTGCTGGGACGAGTCCCTGGGCCCCTGTGAAGGGGGTCAGTCCTGTTTCCAGAGGCACGGGATTTGGTCAAGGTTTCAGGCCGGTTGCTGAGACCCCAACAGCCACTTACAGCAATATTTAGTAGATGGGGCAGAGATATTATGCTATATTAATTCTAGACCAATACTTTTTTTTGGGGGGGGAGTCACACCCAGCGATGCACAGGAGTTGCTCCTGGTTCATGCACTCAGGAATTACTCCTGGAGGTGCTCAGGGGACCATATTGGATGCTGGGAATAGAACCTGGGTTGACCGAGTGAAAGGCAAATGCCTTACCCACTGTGCTATTGCTCCAGCCTTCAATACTGATTTATTGATCATATTGTTTTGATCGTGTATGAGGCCAGTGATGCTCAATGGAAGTCCTTGCCATAGCAATTTATTAAGAGACACTAAATGCAGCCAGATAGAAAAACATTAATAATCACTGTTTACAGTTGATATAATACAGTATTTTTAAAATGCTATAGACTTTAAATACTTCTCCTAGAAACAATAAAATTGTACAATAAAGAGGCAGGCTACAAAATCAACATGTGAAAGCCATCATACTTCTGTATGGAAATAATTAAACAGAAAAGAGAATTTTTTTTGAAATTTCATTCAAAAGTTTGTTTCAAAAGTAGAGCACCTGATTTTTGAAATCAGGTTTTTAATTTTTGAAATCAGATACTGATTTTTGAAATTAGTGTTAAATCAGATTAAAAATGGGAAAACACTTATACAAAAAAATCTATAATTTTATACTATGAGAAATTAAAGAAGAAACAATAAAGCATACCCCCTACCCAAAACACATTGCCTATATAGCTCAAGGTAGTTCCTAATAAAAATACTCATTATGGGGCTCAAGAAACAGCACAGCAGTAGGGTACTTGTCTTGCATGTGGTCATATTAATCGTGATCTACTATAATAATAATAATTAAGCAAAAGAAAAATCAAAATATTAGAAGATAGTAGGGATAACTCAGGGATTACTGAATGGCAGAGCTTCTGTTGTGCAGGTGTGAGGCTCTGTGTTCAATACTCCTTGAAATTGCCAACTCTGAATCTGCAGTACTTCCTGTTAGGTCCCTTGCACCTAAACAGTGTAGGACACTATCTCCAGTGCGCTGAAACCATATTTGTCAGCACTGCCATAAATGCACAACCTTAGTAAGAATTGTAGTCATAGTGATTTTGAGCACCACAATGAAAAATCTATTTGAACCTTAGTGAGCACCTTAAATAAATGTGTGCAAGCACCTTAACCGATATATGATCTCAATTCATGACAAACACAACAGCAAAGGGAAGGAAGGGAAGTGAGAAATTATATAAAAAGAAATTTGGGTAATATTAAAACATTTTGCAAGATGAAAAATCAAACTAGAGTTTCAAGTTATAATAAGAGTCCAAACATCTGATATTGAATCCATTAGAAGTTGTGAAGAATAAAACAGACCTTAAATGCTCTCTCAACACTTTTCAAAACTTTTAATTAAATGATAAAGTGAATTTAATAGATGTGGAAACAAATAACAAAAATAGGGCTTCCCATGTGATCCAATATTGCATATTTTAGCATATACTCCACACCCTTTTGCCAAGCACAAAAATAGTAATTTAAAAAGACTATGTGCACACTTTTGTTTAGGGTTGAACTTAGTATAATAGTTGGGACAAAGAAACAATCCAAATATGACACAGATCAATAAATAAAGAAGTTATTATGTACTGCTATTTATTTTAAGAAAAGATAAAATCTTCCAGTTTACTGCATCTTGGAAGAAATTAGAGGGTGTCAAGTTTAGAAAAATGAGTGAGGTGGAAAAGGGAAAATGTTGATGGTCTCACTCATCTGGAATAGGTAGGAATATAAAACATGGTAATGGATGGTACTAAATTTGGTCGTAGAAGACAAACTGAGACGACGAAAAGATGATTTTGACTAGAAATAATAATATGTCATTGATGGAGGGTCTTGGGAACTTGGGCAGTCTTGAGGTCTAGTAATTGTGTACATCAAGGTCATATACATTAATATTACAGTCAACATGTTACCTAAACCCTAAACAACTATAATAACTATAAGAATAACTTTTTAAATGGAGAGTGCAAATATTGGAAACTTAGTATTGCTGCTGGAGTGATAGTCAACAACTGAAACAAAGAGAAAACACCAAATAACTTATTAGAGTCGATTTGCTCGAGCTCGAGCGGGCCCAGTAACGTCTCCGTTGGAAAATTTGTTGTTACTGTGTCTGGCATATCAAATACTCTCGGTAGCTTGCCGGGCTCTCTGAGAGGGGCGGAGGAATTGAACTCGGGTCGGCCATGTTGGCTGCGTGCAAGGCAAACGCCCTACCGCTGTGCTATCACAGCCGGCATTAAAACCAAAGCACAACAAAATTGTAAGTCTACAACTGTACCTCATGGTGTCTCACTAATAAAAAAAAGAATAAAAATCAATTATGAAAAATGAAAAAAAAGAACTTTTCCTCAAGTAGGACAATTTGAGTAAGGATGAAATAGTCACATATATAGCCAAGATTGCAGAGGCAGAGTTCAGGGCTTTCCGTGTCTCCCATTGACTTTCATCAACAATAAACATAAGAAGCAATGATCATCCTTCCTTTATCCAGACCTTACACACAGGCAAGCAATTCCTCAAATAGAAGCCAAGTTGACTCCCAAAAGATGAGAACATTCTCTACCCAAGTAATTAAAATAGTTCATTTTTCTGCTTCACTTACCTCTAACATCAGCTTTAGGGTATGAAGCCACTACATGAGGTGAGTGATGGAACAGGAATAATCCCGCTGGGTATAGCAAAGGCCTCACTGACTTTTCTTCCACAAAAGACAATAGTGCAATGACAGAGGAAATAAAATAGCACCCATCCACGTTGATGCTGAGGCAGGGGAAGCCAAAGAACAGAGGAAGTGTTCTGGGATAAAGCCCCTTCAACCGTTTTCTTCTCTCTTCTTCCTAAGTATTTTGCAAACAGCAGGTTTTTAGCTTCACAACGCTAACTGAGGAATTTCAGTTTACTTTACTGTTACTTACTTGAGCTTGAAATCAGGTAAGGAATAGGTACTTGGTGAATTTAGTTGATGTTAAGTAAATTGAGTGCATTTTGTATAAATAAAATCTTTTTAAAAAATATTTATCCTAAATTTAGAGATTAAAATGAGGAAAGCCATCCATATTCAGACAACATTCTTCTAAGATCTAAAAAAAGTCAATGATAAAGTTTGTTTAGAATCATAAAAGACCATGAATAGCCAAAGCCATAGTGAAAAATAAGAAATTGGAAGGTATTTTATAACCTAATTCAGAAGTGTAATTTTGATATAGGAGCTGAGAACATGAAATGGAGTAAATATAGCTTCTTCTACAAATCATGCTGGGAAAACTGGGTAACTACAGGTAAGAAATTAAAGCTGGATCCATACGTTATACCACATACAAAAGTCAATTGACAGTGGGTCAAAGACCTAGAGATCCAACCAAAACCTATAAGGTACATTGAGGAAAATATAGCCAGAGTACTCCAAGATTTGGACCTCTAAGGTATCTTCAATGATCTAATACTACTGGCTAAGGCATCACAATAAAAAATAAACAAATGAGAACACATCAAATTAAAGAGCTTCTGTATGGCAAAAGAAATACAGGATAAAACTAAATGACAGCTACTGAATCTGAATATGGAAAAATGCTTGCATTCAACACATCAGAAAAAGGTTTAATATCCATAATATGTAAAGTAAAAAGATAAAAAACAAAAAATGAAAAAAACCCTATCAAAATATGCGGAGAGAAAATGAGCAGACACTTTGAGGAAGACAAACAGATGTCCAGTAGGCACATGAGAAAATGCTCACCATAACTTGTTATCAGAGAAATCCAAATCAAGACAACAATGAGATACATCTCATACCAGTGAAGTGGTAGCACTGTCTACTGTAGCACTGTCTTCCCATTGTTCATTGATTTGCTCGAGCAGGCACCAGTAAAGTCTCCATTGTGAGACTTGTTGTTACTGTTTTTGACATATCGAATACATCACGGGTAGCTTGCCAGGCTTTGCTGTGCAGACGGAATGCTCTTGGTAGCTTGCTGGGCTCTCCAAGAGGGGAGGAAGAATCAAACCCAGTTTGGCTGTGTGCAAGGCAAATGCCTTACTCAGTGCATATCAAAAATAGTAGGAACAGTCTGTGTTGGATGTGAGGATTTGGCGAAAAAGGAATTTTTATCTATGCTGGTAAGAATGTGGTCTGATACAAGGCCTGGGAATACAGTATGGAGAGTTCTCAGTAAACTTAAAATTGAACTGCCTTATGATCCAGCAATACCATATCGATTTTGGGCTTCTATCCCCAGGACGTAAAAACACTCTATCAAAAGGATGTGTGCACACCAATATTTATTCCTGCACTCAGTAAAATAGCTAAGATATAGACTTAACCTAGGTGTCCAATGACAGATGAAGGGATTATGAAAATGTGGTGTATATACACACAATGCAATACTATGCCTCTGCAAAGAATGATGAAATCATGCAATGTGCTGCAATGTGGTTGGAACTGGAAGATATCGTGCTGGATGAAGTAAACCAGAAGAC
Source organism: Sorex palustris (assembly GCA_028565675.1). Classification (NCBI taxonomy): domain Eukaryota; kingdom Metazoa; phylum Chordata; class Mammalia; order Eulipotyphla; family Soricidae; genus Sorex; species Sorex palustris. The sequence continues at coordinate 1,103 of JAOXYA010057833.1, read as the reverse complement.
AAATACAGGATGATCTCAATTATCTGTGGTATATAAAATACTGGATGAGGAGATGAACTACAGTAAAAGAGGGGTGCCCTGATCCCCCTTTTACCCCAGTGCTTAGAGAAGAGAAGGACAAAGAAGGAAAGAAACCAAGGGGGCAAGAAGAGCACTGGAAGTAATGGATGGAGAGGCATCATGACTTCGGTTATACTGGTGATATGGGTAAATGGTTTAGCTGTCATCCAAATCACAGACTCAACAAAACTGGAACATGAGATCTAAACTGCAATCACAAATTTTGTAATGTGCTTTTCTGTTGATAGTTGGGATGGGGTAGGGATTGGTGTAGGTGGTGTAGGGAGGGAATTATGGGAACACTGGTGGAGGGAAGTCAACACTGGTGGTGGGATTGGTGTTGAAATACTATATGCCTAAAACTCAACAACAATAACTTTATAACTTACAGTTGAAAATGCAAAAATTAAGTGGGGGAAGGTAACAATGCTATTGTCACATATCATAGCAAATGTCCAAACTCTCCCTAAGACTGGGGAGGTGTATAAAATGAAGAAGATGAGATGCTTAACTATCTCCCCATTCTTGGCTACCAAATGGCAGATTGAGAAGAATGGGTCTTTGGCACACCATATGAATACTATGATAATATAATAATTTATAAGAACTAGGTTGTTAAAGAAAATCTTTAGCTAGGCACAGGAATGAGGGTCAAGTGTTCTGAAAATAAAATAAATAGAGGTTTTGAGGGTAACACAAACAGATGGCACCTTTATCCCAGAGAATCAAAGATTATAATAAATGTGGGGTATCTAAGCAGATTAATGAGAGGCTACATAACATCCTTAGCATTAAAATAGAACCTCTTTCACTCCAGAATCTGCTTAAAAGATGGAAGTATTTGAGATAAGATTCTCTCACTTGATCACTTGACTTCCCATTAATCGTTGACTTACTCAAGCGGGAGCCAGTAACGTCTCCGTTTGTTCCTGTCGCGTGCTAGTGTAGCCCAGTGGTGTCTGTTCATTCTAGGAACACGAAGAGCCTCAAACCGATCATTCATGATCTTGATGAAGAAGTCTGACCATCTGGTAGGTGGGCGG
>JAOXYA010057818.1:0-11975 GCA_028565675.1 Sorex palustris | reverse complement strand
TGTATAACTGAAACCCAAGCACAAAAATTTGTAAGTCTACAACTGTATCTCTTGGTTTGTCACTAATAAAAATTAAAAAGAAAATATCCTATCTCTAGTTTCCTATTTTTTTAATTAAAAAATATATGATCGACTTTCTGAAAAGCTTTTTGCGAATCTCATGGAACATCATTGAAACATGTGAAAACAATGATCACAATCAACACGAAGTAAACACGAGCAGACGATGTCCTCAAGGACAGCTTAACTGTCCACCAACCAGCGCTGACCCACCTGCCCTCCTCCTCTGTAAATTCAGGCGGCCGTGATTGACTCCCATCAGATGTGCTCAGGATGAGAGACGGGGATCAGCAAGTACCCTCTGCGTCCTCGCGAGTGTGAGCCATGGGGACATGTACGCTGGGTCGCCGACACCCCTTGGCGGTTGGCCAGCTGAGAGAGGGGGACCGGTGGGGCTCGGGGAGGGAGACTGTCCACCCCTGAGCACAGAGTGAAGAGAAGGCACTGAGTCACTTCAGCTTCACTTTCAAAGCGAAGCCACTGGATGCACAGGTGGCTGACCCGCCCCGTAACGTGGAGGATCGTCACAAAAATCACACCCACCCACACAGGTCAACAGCTAATCCTGAACACACAGATGTTCGGATGCAACGAGGCTCTGACGAGGCAGACAGGGCCTGGGCCATGGACCTTGACGGGCACACAGGAGGCCCTGAGCTTGCCCCCCAGGCCACACGATGCCCATCCCCAACCCGCCAGCACTGCCAGGCGACCCCTCAGCCTCAGGCCAGGAGTGGCTCTGGGTGGGGCCCAACCACCCCCACCCCCACAGGAAATCACGCTGGGCCCCCAAACAACTGCTCCATGCGGCTACTGCCCGCAATGAAGGCCGGTGTGGTCCCTGTGCCATGTGGCCAGCAGCTGGCCGGGAGGAGGGTGAGATGGGGGTCTGCATGGGGGAACCCAGCAGCTACACAGGGACTGTGTGGTGGGGGCCCTGTCCACGCGCCGTCCTCTTACCCCGCAGTCCCGAAAGCAACTCTCCAGGGAAACACGCTCAGTCCTCACCGTCCACCACTCCGTCTGTTGTTCAACTCAGACAGCCGAGGTCCCTTCAGGCCCTGGGATGAGGACGCCCAGCCCTCACCAGGGGAGGCCGCCTCCCCCCCGCCCCCCGCCCCAGATCCGTCCACACTATGGAGGGGGAACGCGGGGTTACAGTCACCTGACATGCTGCAGCCCTGATCTTGGGGGGCCTGAGTGCCCTGACACCCTCGCACAGCTGCTCCCAGCGGGAGCCCCTGGACAGATCAGTGCCCAGACCCAGCACAGGCCAACCAGCCCCACCCAAGGCCCCACACAAGCTCCCACAAGACTCCGGAGCCCTGAGTGCCACCCCACGGACAGCCCGCAGCTCAGTTAGCCGCAGGCCAGCTGGGGTCGTGTCCACCGCCCACGGGCTCCCTCACCAACCTGCAGAGAGACTCAGACCACCACCCTGGACTCCAGACCCACTGCCGCCGTGATGCTGCCCGGCCACCAGGGGGCGGACAAGAGCGCCTCCCTCGGGAAGGTCAGGCTCTATCAGTTCTCCTAGTTTTTTAAAATTGTGTCCTTGTGAATTACAAAATTATTCATGCTTGGGCTTCAAGCATATCATGTTCCAACACCAGTGCCCCTTCCCTCCACCAGTGTCTTTAGAAGCTCCGAGTACAGCACAGCATAACAGTATTGCAGGGCCCTTGCCTTGCACCCAACCAGTCCAGGCTCAATACCCAGCCCCCCAGAGGGTGCCCAGAGCTCCGCCAGGACTGACTCCCTCGGCAGAGAGCCAGGAGTAAAACCTGCCTACGGATGGGTGTGGCCCAAAGACAGAAAAAAGGCAGTCTTGGAAGACCCTGGCTGAGGTGGGAGGGAGAGCCAGAGGAGGGGGGGGCAGGGCACTGGCCTGTGCTTTGGGCTCCTCCGGGGCTGAGCAGGCAAGAATCTGCTCTTCGAAGTGGGAAGAACAGATTCTCTCTGGCTTCAAAGTGAGCACAAGACCCTGGCCAGTCAATTCCACTCCCCAGAGAGCAGGAATGGGTCTGTCAGGAAAACAGTCGGAGCAGCTGCTGACTCTGGAACGTCCCAGGGCATCCAGGAAGTCACTCTCAATGCCCCAGACTTCACCTGCTCCAGGACCACATCCCATTGTTCCAGCCTCCGGCCCACAGGACACTCCAGCGCCGCCACCGCCGCCGAAGCCGAGGGCGGCTGTGTGGGCTGCCTGGAATCCGAGTCCCAGAGCAGACGACAGAGATGCTGGCTGGGCGCGAGCGTCGTCTGCAAGCCTGTGACATCTCGGCAGAATCAGGAGACCTGATTTCCACACCACCCATCCCTCAGAGACACGGGTCCTGACCGGCCCGATGCATGCTCAGCCAGGCTGCCCGTGCGGAGCCAGCAAGCGCCAGACTGTTACAGCCCAAACAGAACTATGACCCTGGGCGATGGAGCCTTCTTGCAAAAACACTTACAAGTCCCCAAAGAAACCCTGAAGTGGAGCCCAAGTTTTAAAGCTCTTGCTGTTTTATGACGAGCAACCCAGGGGCTCAGCGGAGCAGCCCGAGGCTGTATCGAAATGTTCCATTCGAGCCTCAGCCCCAACTCCCATGGGGCTAAAGGCTCCACAGGCCAGTAAAACTCGAGAGCGCTGGCTCTGCAGGTTTATGGCTGACTCCAGCCCAGGCCAGCCCAGGAGTCTGCCCACCCCACCAATGTCCTTCTCGTGGAGGGGACAGGGGCCAGCACCGCCAGGGGACTCACACGATGGATGTGAGATGCCAGGGAAACCCTAAGACCCACAAAACCACTGCCCCTCCTTGTCCTGGGGGCTGTTCCTGCAGAGGACATGGGAGTTCAGGCTGGGCCAAAGGGCTGTCCCCAAGCCTGACCCCTGCCCTCCTCCTCCAGGGGAGTCACTGGGCGGAGCTGAGCACAGCGTGTTAGCAGGAGGGGGTGTCTCCTGGTTAGATCTGTGACATGCAAAGTCTGTAGGAAGGAGGGGAGGGGTGCAGGGGGGCAAGCCCACTGCAGGCACTGCACACAGCTCCGAGGTCCGGGAAGCCCCCCATGGTCTTTCCTCTGCCAGGGACAGCCAGCAGCCAGCCTCCTGCTGCCTGGCAATGATGTGACGACGCCTCTTTCCCTTTGCACATTCTCTTACCATAGGTGGAGCGATAGCACAGCGGTAGGGCATTTGCCTTGTGCACAGCCGGCCCGGCAGAGCCGGGTTCGATTCCTCCACCCCTCTCGGAGAGCCCGGCAAGCTACCGAGAGTATCTCGCCCGCATAGCAGAGCCTGGCAAGCTACCCATGGCGTATTTGATATGCCAAACACAGCAACAACAAGTCTCACGATGGAGACGTTATTGGGCCCGCTCGAGCAAATCAATGAACAAATGGAGGACAGTGCTACAGTGCTCCCCAAACAGCAGCGCACTTTATTATTTCTATTTAGTTTTTATGTTTTTGGTTTGGGGCCCACACTGGCCAGTGCTCAGGCAAACTCCTGGCTCTGTGCTCTGGGGTCCCTCCTGGTGGGCTCAGGGGAGCCCATGCACTGCGGGGGATTGACGCTGGTTCTGCTGTGCAGTACAGGAGTGGGACACATCTCCTGTATAAAGCGACGCTTGAAGCTGGCACGTCTCTGAGAACTGCGTGAAGACTGCGGCTTGGTTTGGGGCCAGACCTGGCCGTGTTCGGGCACCATTCCTGGCGTTGCCTTTGTCGGGGATCGTGCCTGGGAGGGCTTGGAGACCCGCTGTGGTGCCGGGATTTTAACTGGGGTCAGCTATGCAGAGCATGTGCTATAACCCCTGCACACTCTCTCCAGTCCTTTGAAGAACATCATTCAAAAATATATCTTCCCAAAGCACAACCCAGCACGCAGGAGGGACGGGACTGAGCACTGCTTTGGGTTCATCCAAATGGACCAGATCTACTCTTAAAAAGTTGGAATTTGTAGAAATCAAGCAGAAGTCACCAGCTACCAGAAACTGAGATGGAATCTGCACCCAGAAGGTAAAAGCCACTTTGGATTACAGCCAGGGCCACCCCAGGGTTAGGGAGCACCCAAAGGACGGACAAACAGAGGCTGTCAGTGTGCGGTGTGACTGGCTGTGTGAATGGCCGCCCTCAGCTCACAGTTCTCAGAAATTGTTCATTTCCCACTTGCCTCATTTTCCATACGCGTAAATAGTTTAAAAGAAGAGAAATTCCACGTATGCAAAAAAAAAAAAACATCAGGGATCAAGTTCTTAGATTATATGCTTCTGGCAAAAAGAAATTTTGTTTTTTGGTTTTTGGACTATACCTGGCATACTCAGGGCTTAGTCCTGGCTCTGTGCTCAGGGATCATTTATGGTGGGACTTGGGGTACCCTAGGAGGTGCCAGGAATCAACCTCCAGTCGGCTAGGCTACATGCCAGCTAGTCGCCTTACCTGCTGTATTCTCTCTCTGGCCCCAGGAGAAAACTATTTTTAAGGTGCTGCTATGGTTCAATCATTTTACCCCACAACACAAGTTTATTTAAGCTGTTGTCTTTGTTTAATTTTTTTTTCATGAAAAAATTTTTTAAATGACAAGGTGTTTGACTGAAAGGGAAACTGGAATTCATCTCTTTTAGAGCAATTTATCTCTACTTAAAGACAGATTGGCCTATGCGTAATGGTTATGAACAAAAAAATGTGATGAAATTGTCCTTGGTTTTATAATAAATAGAAAATATTAAGATTCTTCAACCAAACAACGTCTGAAAATTGTATGTTGTTAAGTTTTTTGTTAAATACTCAGAAAACAACCGATTTGAATATAAAGATAAGAGCGTAATGAGCTTGCCACTAATGCAGAGATTTTTTTTTCTAAAATTTAAAAAACTTTTTATAATTTTTTTCCCTCAACTTTCCAACATAAATCCTACCACCAATGTCCTGAGGTTCCCTCCCGCGACCCAGCCTGTTCCCTTGGCAGGCAAATAACAAATTTATTTTAGATTACTTGGTCAAAGAAAACTCAAAGGAATGGCAAATAGAATTACCAGAAAATAAATCAATGAAAGTCAATTTGTGATGATGAATTGCTAAGTTTTTAACCTTTCTTAATTTAGTATAGTCCAATCATATACAACATTAGTGAGTGCCATACTCAATACTACATGAGGGGAAGTTTCTCCTATCATTTAAAGGAGCTCTTTTAACATTTCTTCTTCTTCTTTTTTTCTTTTTGGGTCACTTTCAGCAATGCCCAGGGATTACTCCTGGCTCTGCACTCAGGAATTACTACTGGCAGTGCTTTGGGGGCCATATGGGATGCCAGGGATCGAACCTGCGTGCAAGGCAAATACCCTCCCCGATGGACTATCGCTCCCTCCCCGCTTTTAACACTTCTTGCAAAACTGGTATCAAGGCTATGAATTCCCTAAGGTGTTGCCTGTTCATGAAACGCTGTACAATTCCTTCAAATCTGAATGATAATCTAGCTGAATGGAGTATTCTTGGTGATCTTCTGCACTTGTATTCTTGGTGGTCAGGTCCTCAGTGGATGCTTCCGATACCAGTATACATGCTGAAAGTACAGTCACTTTAGTCCTTCTTCGTTTTGGCAGCCTAGTTCAGCCCTGAGATTTTATCAGCCTCTTCTTGCTCATCCTTCTTAACACTGTCATACTGGAGGCTCCTTCAGGGCCAGGGAAATGAGGCCCATTGTTTTTACTGTTTTTTGGCATATTGAATACACCACGGGTAGCTTGCCAGCCTCTGCTATGTGGGCGGAATACTCTCTTAGCTTAGCTTTTATTTTTTAATTTTTTGTTTTGGGGGGCCCTACCCAGTCGTGCTCGGAACTTATCCTTGCTCAGTGCTCAGGGATCATTCCCTGTGGTGCTCAGAGGAGCCTGTGGTCTCAGATATGGAACATGGGCCTCCTGCACGTGAGCTGAACGGACCACTGGGACCACCTCTGCGGCCCTCTCACCTGAAATGACGCAACAGGTGTCAGAAAAGTTAAGTGTGGCCTGCTCACATAGTCTAACAGTGGCTCATCCGGGGACAGCCCCCCGTGGGGTCTCACTGCCAAGTGGTGGCAATAATTCCTATCGAGGGGCCAGGGAGATGGTTACGAGCTGGACACACTTCACATGCTGGAGTCCTGGGTTCGCCCCCCACCACCATCTGTTCCCTAAAGCACCACCAGGGCATGCTCAGCACACCACTGTGTGTAGCCCCGAACCAAACACACCCATGCCTACATACACACATACAGGCACACACACACGCACACACACACACACACACACACACATGCTGCACAAACACATACAAGCACACACACACTCACTCATGCACACACATACACACATGTACATGTGCACACACACACACTTGCACTCATACACACAGGCACGCATGCACATACACACACACATATGTGTGTGCCCACACACATGCACACACAGAAACAGAAATTTCCCATGCACCTATGGCTGCCACAGAATTAATTTTTGCATCCCCACAGATGTGTCTATAGGAAGATGCAAAAGCATCCTTTGCAAAATGCAGCCTCACCAAACCGTGTGTGATGGCAAATGGAATGAGAGCGGCCAGTTATCTAGGGGCACAGCTGCGATCCCAGAAGCTCTCACCAGAGCTCAGTGGGCGGGGGAGGGGCCAGGACCCTGCCCTGGGCTGGGCTGCTTGGCTGAGGTAGCCGTGTGGAGTCAGTTTTGGGGGGCGGCCCAGCAGATCCCAGGGGTCTGCCCCTAGCCCCCTTGCAGAAACACGTCGACCATCTGTGGTCCCTGAGCTGGGGCCCTCTCTATGGGCCAGGGAGACGGCCCCAGGGCTAAGCATGCTTCACATGCTGAAGTCCTGGGTTCTCTCCCCAGATGCTTCACATGCTGAAGTTGTGTGTTCACTCCGCAGCCCACTTTTCTCCTCAGCCACAACTCTCCATCTTCCACCCAGAACATTCCAGAACCACAACTTAGGTCCAATTGTTCCAAAGGCTTGCCAATGCTATTATCATAAATCATCATTAAAAAAAATCAAACAGGACTCCAAAACACCAAGCCCAGCCCCTGGGTGTTCCGCTCTGACTTAGGCCTCACACATAAACGTCTCCATGTCTGGCGTCAAAGGGCTTGTGCAGGAGGCCCATCCCACCCCCTGCTGCAAGCCGTCGCCCAGGCTCAGTGCCAGGAACAGCCCCGAGCAGCAGCAAGGACCTACCCGAACAAGCAAGCCAACGAGTCTGCACCTCTGAGCTGGCTATGCTGCCAGGGGCCCAGCCAGGATGGCACAGGAGACCCCTCCCTGCAGGGCCCTACCACTGCAGGATGCGGCGATCAGCAGAGGGCTGTCTCTGAAGCCCCTCAGACCCGCAGATCGCACTGTGCACTCACGCAGTTCACTGCGACAGATGTTATGAATTTCCAGGAAACCCAGCATTCATGAAAGCCAAGGGCTGCTCCGGCCTTACATAAAAGAGCACAAAGAACAGGAAAACGCTCCCCAGCCTGCAGCAGGATCGAGAGGAGGTTTCACTGTGGATTCTGATGGAAAGTAGATCCTTACCGTGTGGGCAGAGTGAAGCCAGACCACAGCCCTGGCAGAACCAGAGAACACAGACACATGGACGGAGGGGACAGATAGACACAGACACGGACACACGGACAGACACATGGACACAGACACACAGACAAAGACACACGGACACAGACACACAGACACAGAGACAGACACATGGACACAGACACACAAAACATTGACACACAGACGAACACAGACACACGAACACAGACACACAGACACAGATACACGAACACAGACACATGGACACAGACACACGAACAGACACACGGACACAGACATACAGACAGACACAGACATAGAAAACACTGACACACATGGACACAGTCACATGACACAGACACACAAAACACTGACACACACAGTGACACAGACACATGAAACAGGGACACAGACACACAGACACAAACACACAAAACATGGACAAAGACGTATACAGATACACAGGCCCAGACACACAGACACAAACACAAACACACAGAGATACAGACACACAAACACAGGCACACAAAAACACAGACAGACACACAGACACTGATACACAGATCGCGGGCCACAGACTCAAGTGAGCAGGCTAGGACATGTAGGGCGCAGACACACAGACCAGATGCGGCACAGACACAGATGACCCAGCAGGGCACATGTATGACACAGGACACGGGCGCCGAACTCCCCACACCACACACGACCAGCTCTCCCACGGCCCGCGGGCCTGTGCGTGCACGTGAGCGTCCGCTGGCAGGTCTGTGCTCGCGGGCAGGGAGTCTGCCGAGTGCCCATCTTGGCTGATGCCACGTGGCCTGGACGCCCTGCAGGAGCCCGTGTCCACTCCTCCACCTCAGCCCATAGGCGGTCTGGGTGTTGGCAGCTGCTCCCCAACACCTCTCACAGGACTGTCCCCACACCAGCACCCGGGACGGCCCAGGGCAGCCCCTGGACTGGGGGACGAACCCGCATATTGTGGCTACGTTGGAGCAGGTGGTGGCAGCCGGGGACAGGCCGTGGCAGAACAAGGTCCCTGTGGAAGTGGACTGGGAGACCACAGGGCGCGATGAAGCAGGGACCCCACTGCCAGGCTGTCTCTCCCGGGCCCACCACGAGGCCCTATGACCACAGGCCACTGCCTTTCCCACTCTCCCCCCATGTCCAGGCCTGAGTTCTTATTTTGGTTTGCTTAGAAATGACCCATCAAATTGCCATGAATGTTTGGAATATCAGCTAATGCCATGCACTGTAATTTCATAAGAGCCACGTGACACATCTGTAGTCAACACTATGTACCATTTAAAAAAAAAATTTTTTTTTTTTAATTTGGGGGCCTGAGTTCATTGCCGAGAGGGAAGATCAGACAAGAACGTGTCGCCCACTGCAGGCCTGGGCTGAGGGGATCCAGCCCACAGTAGGATGAGACCAGAAGAACATGGAGGTGGACACTTGGCCCATCCCGCCAGGGAATGACCCCAGGGTCCTTCAGCAGGAAAGGGCCCAGCTCTGCTTCGAATCCTGGCTTCTCACCCTGTGGGTCTGTGGCTGAACATGGCCATCATATATGCTTGGAAACAAACTCGCAAGGAATCAGAAACGTTGGCTCTGTAGGCCAAGTTTACTCCCTGGGGTTGTGTAAAGGTATCAGGTGAGAGGTCGATGGGGGGGCAGTTCAGGGAGTCCCATTCTGGACTCAGCGATGCACTAACCCACCCCACAGAGGCCTCTGTTGGTTTAAAAATGCAGACACAGGAATCCCAGACTTAGGCCAAGAGATAGTCCAGTGGGGGGAGGTGCTTCCCTTGAACGCGGCCGACCGGACTCCATCCCCAACACCACACATGACTCCCGCACCCTGCTAGGAGTGAGCTCTGAGTGCAGAACCGAGGTGGGGGAGGCTCTGAGGACCACCGGGGTGGACCAAAAAACAAAACCAAAAATCTCCCTTGCCGTGCCCTTGCTGGAGCCACCTCCCGGCCACCTCCCCGCCTTGCCTGGACAACACGGCCCACTCAGGGCCTCATGGCCACGAGGAAAATGAGCCCCCGGGCCTGCTGGGCAGCCGTGGACCCTCCATTGTTTCACTGTGCCTCACGGGCTACTGGGGGACAGGGGGCACACAGCCCTGATGCCGAGGACAGCAGGCTCAAGGGGCTGTGTGTGTCCAGCTGGTGGGGGGCAGAGGAGGAGGTGCCAGGAACCCCCAAACCCAGGGCCCTTCCCCCAACCACCCTTCCAGCCTGTGTGCAGAGCGCAAGGAGGCAGGAGCCTGTCGTGGGCAGCTTCTTCCAGTGCTGGCCACCGCCAGGAGGGCGTCCACACTCGCCCCCACTGTCCACAGCAGCCAGGGAAATGCAGGGCGAACAAACACCCTGGCAATCCCCTGGATGGGGCTGGTGTGGGCACAGCCATCCCAGCCCCTGGGGACCGTGGGTGAGAGTGGGGCCTTTGCTTGTCAGAGGGGAGGCAGCGTCCAGCTACAAATATGCTGACCCCATTTCCTACCCGTCCACCTCGGACCCAACAGGGAGTGCTGGATTGTCTCACCCCGCAGGGCCCAGCCTCCACCCGGCCTGCCCACTTCTCCACAGGCCCCGTCCTTTCAACAGCCACTCCTGGGCACTAACAGCTTTCCGCCAGCTCCCTCCCAAGCGCGTTTTCATCCTGGGGAGGGGCGGAGAGAAGGGAGGGAGTGGGGGTATAACTTGGAGCTCGGAAGGTCCAGGCCACAGGCATAAATCACGGTGTTTGAGTCGTTTGAGGCAGAGGAAACGGTTCTCCAGCGAAGCTCCTTACCGTTCCTTAAAGTGATTATTTGGATTGAAACCGCTGCCTGGTGGCTAGACTGCAGCTCCCGGCTTGCGGCCGTTTGTCCTGCACAAAGACACACTGTTGGCTGCTCGGGGCTCGGCTCCTCCACAGACCGGCTCTGTGTCTGGCGGGCGGGCAGCGAAGCCCTAGGCCCTGCCACCGCCCCTGCCCGCCAGGCACTGTGACACACCGCAGTTAGACTGGCGAGGGGCTGCTGCCCATGGGGGTCTCGCCGCCCCCACAGCAGGCCCGGCTGGGATGAGGGAAAGGACAAAACCATGACAGGGGTGGATCTCTGGGCCCAGAGCGGCACAGCAGGGAGGGCGCTGGCCTGCCACGCAGCCAACCCGGGTCCACCCCTGGCATCCCACAGGGTCCCCAGAGCACCATCAGGGGTGACCCCTGAGCTCAGAGCCAGTGTTGGCCCCGAGCAGCAGCAGGTGTGGCCCCAAACCCAACAACCAAAGAGTGGCTGCATTCGGTGGTGATTGTCCTTACCCCAGCTGCTGCCGGGGGTCCAGGCTGCGTCCAAAGGGGCCGGGAGGGAATCCCGCACTTCCCGCCTGTGTGTGGCCTTCAAGGCCCCATTTCACGGCCTGCTTGATGCATTGAGCCCAGCTGGGCCCAGACGCTGTTGGACACTCAAAGGCGATGACCATCGGGGAAGTGACCGAGGCTGGTTCTCTCTCTAGTCCTTGCACTCTGGGGCCAGGATGGACAGTGGCCACAGCAGGAAGCGTGCCTCAGCAAGGCTGCCGGGGGGCAGGACCCTAGAGAGCACTGTCCCTCTAACTGGCTCCTGCAGGCTCCTGCTCCCCTGCCCAGTGCTCATCTCACCCCCTGCCCTTCTGTGCAGAGACGCGTGGGAGCCAGAGCATGGGGCTCTGCCCGCGAGGCCGAAGCTGTTCACTCCTTGCAGGGCGCCCGAGACCCAAGGGAGAGAAGGAAGAGCTGCCCACCCACGGACGCTGAGCGTGCTGACAGCAAGGACTCCCTAACCTACTCAGTGTCACAGTCGGCTCGGCCGTCACCACACCCCTGCAGAGCGTCAGCTCCCCAGGCTGACCCTCACTCACGCTGGGCTGGGACTCCGCTCTGGGCTGGTGCTCTGGCCCAGGGCCCTCCAGAACTGGGGGGAGGAGGGGGCTCCTCTGTTCTCAGGGCATGACGCCAGCCCAGCCCCTCCCACATGCCCTCAGTGGTCACTCCCTCCTGCAGGTCCACCCCCAGCACCATGGCAGTGGGGGGGGTCGTTAGGGCTTCCACAGCTGGACCTGGGGCAGGGTGGGGAGAACAGCCAGCAGCCCAGACCCCCCAGCCTGAGCAATGGCGCTGGGTTGACGTGGTCCAAGGGGCCACCTACGTGACCTCTGCCAGAGCAGCTTCCAAACCGCTTTTCTTAATAATATAGTTATTAAAATAACTGTTAAGCAAAATGTTAAGCGAAATGAGTCAAGAAAGAGCAGGATAGACACCGAAAGATTGCATTCATCTGGGGAACATAAAGCAACAAAATGGGAGACTAACACCCAGGAGTGGCCGAGATTAGTACC
>JAOXYA010057791.1:0-11976 GCA_028565675.1 Sorex palustris | reverse complement strand
TATTGAATCACTGTGGGAAAAGTTACAAAGCTTTCAGGTTTAGGTCTCAGTCATGCAAATATCAAACACCTTTCCCAGCTATTGTTTTTTTTTGTACACTGCTCTATCATTCTTTGAGTTTCATAATTTTTTTGTCCTTGAAAACTTTTGTTGCTTCAAATCTATTACTAAGATAGTTATTCTTCACATATCAGCTCAAATGTGCCTTGTTTGTGAAGCCTTTTCTGTCCTGTAACAAATTGATCCTCCCTCAAGATTTTTCAAAAGCCTTAGCCTCTAATACCACTGGCAAATATTTTTCCCCTGGCTTGTTTTCCTCATTAAACTACCAGCAGCTCATGAGCACAATTGTTGGCAAACAACACATACTTAACTCTTTGTTTGTCATGTAAATAAGAAATCATTTTCTTAGTCAACCCAACATTTATAGTCAACCAAACTGTACTATTGGCTTCTTAACTCAGCCCAAATATCCAAAACAGCGTGCATATCATCTAAGGGAATTTGCACACTATTTATACAGAATATCATATTAATTTTTATTTATACATATAAGATGAGTAATTCCCATATAAAGTCCCATGCCAACAAAGTGATGCTGTTTCCTTTGATTCTAACTGAAAACATTTTACTATTTGAAAAAATTTAAACTGTTTTTTTGGACAAACTGGCAGGCTACCGAATGTAACCTGCCCACATGGTAGAGTCTGGCAAACTCCCCGTGGCATACCCAATATGCAAAATACCAGAAACAATGATGGGTCTCATTCTCCTAACCCTGAAAGAGCCTTAAATATGGCACTTTTTAAAAAATCTCAGGGCTAGGATGAAGGAGACGTTACTGGGGCCTGCTTAAGGCAATCGACGAACAACAGGATGGTCGTGATCATGATTATGTGGAAAGAATATAGCAGGGGTGGCTAACACATTCACTTCAAAGAAACCATAATGGAAAGGAGTTTTGAGAAGGTGGTGAGCATACCTTTATAATACAACATGTTAATTAATAGGAAGCTATGAAACTTTTCTTTTGTTTTTTTTATCGTCATGAAATTTATTGGAAACTACAAAAGATTCTGAATTTTAAAAACATGAGAATAAAACAAAAGTGGAGGAAGCATGCTCCCATAATTCAAGCTACACTACATGATGATAATAATTAGAACAGCATGGTATTGGAATAAAAACACACAATTAACAGAACAGAATTGAAATCTAAGATAAAAATCACATGTACATGGCCAACTTGTTAATGACAAAGGAGCTAAGAGCTTATGCTGGAGCATGGAAAGTCTCTTCAATAACTTTTGTTGGACCAACAATCATCACAGTGGCCCCTTCTCTGTTCTAACTCCACTCCCCCATACCCTTAATTGTGGCAAGAGAAAGTATGAAACATTTAAGAGAAGAAAAAAAGGTAAAGATGTAAAGAAAGTAGTTCTAGGAATTGTATCTAAGATATATCTAAATACCAACAGGAGACTTCCAACAATCTATAATGTCACCTTTTCTTCAATAACAAGTCTACTGGAGCCAAAGTCATTGTAGGGTTAAGGCACTTGCCTTGCATGTGGCAGGCCTGGTTCCTGGCATCCCATATAGTCCCCAATTATGCCAGGAATGATTCCTGAGTACAGAGCCAGGAATAACACCCATAACCGGGTGTGGACCCAAAACAAAATCAAACAATCTACCAATACTTGCTGTATAAAAAATATTGCCATTCCTGGTTTTTGTTTATTTCTTTCTGGGAGGAAGAGACTGGTCTGGACCACATCTGGCCTCTCGGGCTCGCTCGCTCTCTCTCTCTCTCTTCCCCCGACCCCGTTTTTGTTCATTCATTTGAGGGATTGGAACCACATCCAACTGTGTTCAAGGGGGGGTTTTTTCTAGCTCTGTTGCTCAGGAGTGACCCTGGCCATCCTCAGGGGAATCATACGTGGGAAACCGAACCAGGGTCCACTGCATGCAAGGCAGGTGCTTTTACTCCTGCACGATCTCTTGGGCCCGCCTTTTCCTAACTGCTGACTTTGAGTATCAGTTAAGGTAGAGTCAATCAAGGTGGAGTAAGACTATACAGCTCTTTTACCTCTTTATTATGCATTTTATATTGCTGTAATTTTATGGCAAGCGTGTGTTCTTCTTTGGGTTGGTTTTCTTTTTTTTTTTTCCCCCCCGCTTTTTGGGTCACACCCAGGAATCACTCCTGTCGGTGCTCAGGGAACCATATGGGATACTGGGACTCAAACCCGGGTCAGCCATGTGCAGTGGCCTTACCCACTATGCTATTGCTCCAGCCCCCTCTTTGTGTTGGTTTTGGGTCAACACCTTGGCAGTGTTCAGCGGTCACTCCAGACTGTGTGATTAGGGTTGAGGTCATTCCCAATTGTTGCTCAGGGGACAAGGCAGTGCCGAGCATCAAACTGGCTGGCTGCATACAAGAGAAGCACCTTAGCCCTGTTCTATTAATGTGGTCCCAACATATATTATGAAAAAATCAGTGAAGTCACTCAGGAAAAAAATCTGAAAAGCTGTTAAAAATTAACATTTCTCCAATCAAATCATAGAATTAACTTCTCTTTCCTTTATGTATTATCCAGCTTTACCACTCAATTCTAATAAAGACAATGTCTTTGTCTTTGGGATTGGTGAGATAGTACCGCAGGTAAAATTCTTGCCTTGAAAATGCATGACATTCAAGAATTTAATACTCAGCACCCTTTATGGTCTCTGGAGCATTGCCAGGAGTGATCCCTGAGCACAGAGAACAGAGTAAGCTCTGAGCACTGCTGGGTGTGGCCAAGCCCCAGCCCTCCTTCCTTCTGCCAATAGAATTAACCTTGATCCCAAGAAACTAGTTTGAGTGTATATATATTAGAAGGAATCCCCCAACTTACTTCACCTTAAGAACCACATGGGGTGGATAGTACAGCGGGGTGGAGTGATATACAATGGGTAGGGTGTTTGCCTTACACACGGTGGTGACCCAGGTTCAAACCCTGGCAATCCCATATGGTGCCCCCAAACATTGCAAGGAGTAATTCCTGAGTGCAGAGCCAGGAGTAACCCCTGAGCATTGCTGGGGTGGAAAAAAGCAAAAAACAAATAGATAAAGAAAATTAAACAACAAACTCTGACATTGTGACCTCATGGCCGCCAATAGACATCTGGTCAACCCAGATTGCTTTGACAGACAAACCCCTCTTGCTTTTGGCCCTGGGGCCATAGTACAACAGCTAAGGTGTTTGTCTTACTCACAGCCGACCTGGGTTTGATCTCAAGCATCTCATATGGTCCCTTGAGGACTGACAGGAGTGATTACTAAGACAGAGCTAGGGGTAACCCCTGAGTGTCACCAGGTGTGGCCCCCAAACAACAACAAAAAACCTGCTTTATTTTGTTTATTTTGGGGGGCATCTGGCAGTGTATAGGCCCTGTGCTTGGGGGTTGCTTGCAGCAGTGTTTGGAGGACCATGTAGCCTCTGCCCTGGGCTCCTGCATGCAAAATATGTGCTCAAGGGTCAATCAGTAGGACAGCAGGTAGGACACTTACCTTGCACGTGACTGACCCGAGTTTGATCCCCAGAACCCCAGCACTGCCAAGCACTGCCAGGAGTAACCCCTGAGCATCACCAGATATGAGACCCTCCAAAATTAAAAAAAAATGCTCTCAGTTTATTTATTCATTTATTTTTCTTTTTGGGTTACACTCAGCAATGCACAGGGGTCACTCCTGGCTCATGCACTCAGGAATCACTCCTGGCAGTGCTCAGGGGACGCTATGGGATGCTGGGAATCGGACCCGGGTTGACTGTGTGCTACGCAAACATCCTACCTGCTGTGCTATTACTTCAGCCCCACTCTCAGTTCATTGAGCTATCTCTTTGCCGCCCCCCCCCCGTTTTCTTTTTTGAGGCGGTGCACACCTGACGATGCTCAGGGGGTACTTCTGGCTCTGCACTCAGGAATCACTCCTGGTAGTGCTTAGGGGATCCTATGGGATGCCAGGAATTGAACCCGGGTTGCCCATATGCAAGGCAAATGCCCTCCCTGCTGTGCTATTGCTCTAGATACCCTGTCTGTTTCTTATATTGGGGTGATTGAGGGTTAGTGCAGCAGGTGAGGTCCTGGAATACAAACTCCAAACCCAGACACAATCCCCAGCTCCATATAGGGCCCCATGAGCACAGCGAAGTACAGCCAGCAATAAATAAACCTGGGTCAAGTGCCCATAATGTGAAGCACCTTTGGAACCACCTCCAAGCACACAGCCCGGTGTGGAGATGAACATTGAAGGACCGTGTGCCCTCCACATCCTTATCTCCAGAACCACTTCCTCATCCTCCATGGGACTTTATCACCAAGGTCACCTGTCCCCTCCAGCAGCTTCTGTCCCCCATCCACTTCCTTCTCTACAAATCGATTAATTTCATGCCTTTTTTTTCTTTTTGGGGTCATACCTGGCGATGCTCAGGGGTTACTCCTGTCTCATGCACTCAGGAATTCAGGACTTACTTCTGGCAGTACTCAGGAGACAATATCGGATGCTGGGAATCGAACCCAGGTCAGCTGTGTGCAAGGCAAATGCCCTACCTGCTGTGCTATTGCTCCAGTCACTCATGCCCTTTTTTTGGGGTGGGGGCACTGTTTGTTTGTTTGGGAGCTCTGGGGTTACTCCTGGCTCTGCACTCAGGAATCACTCCTGGTGGGCTTGGGGGACCCGATGGGATGCCATAGATTGAACCTGGGCCAGCTGCATGCAACGCATGGGTTACCTTACCCACTCTACTATTTCTCTGGTTCCATTTTTGGCTGTTTTCTTTTTCTGTTCTCATTCTTGTTTGAGGGGGCCATATCTGACTGTGTTGCACTCAGAGATCGC
Source organism: Sorex palustris (assembly GCA_028565675.1). Classification (NCBI taxonomy): domain Eukaryota; kingdom Metazoa; phylum Chordata; class Mammalia; order Eulipotyphla; family Soricidae; genus Sorex; species Sorex palustris. The sequence goes on along the minus strand of JAOXYA010057791.1, from coordinate 7,094 downwards.
TCCTGGCAGTGCTTGAGGGACCCTAGGAGATGCTGAGAATCAAATCCCGGTCAGTCACGACCAAGGCAAGCTGCTGTCGGATTGCACCTCATGACCTCTTTTTTTTCTGTTTTATTTATTTTTTATAGCTTTTTGGGTCACACCCGGTGATGCACAGGGGTTACTCCTGGCTCCATGCATTCAGGAATTACTCCTGGCGGTGCTCAGGGGACCATATGGGATGCTGGGGGGTCGGCCTCATGCAAGGCAAATGCCCTACCCACTGTGCTATCGCTCCAGCCCCCACAACAGGCAGCATTGAGTGTGACCTTGAATGTGGCCCACCCAGGTTCAATTCCTGGCACCTCATATAGTTCCCGTGAGCACAGCCAGAGGTGGTTCCTGAACACAGGGCCAGGAGTAAGCCCTGAGCACAGCTGGATGTGTTATTGTTCCAGCCCCTGGTTTCGTTTGTTTTTTGTTTTTGTTTTGGGCCACACCCAGTGGTGCTCAGGTCTGATTCCTGGCTCTGTGCTCAGGGATCCCTTCTGGCAGGGCTCTGGGGTCCTTATGGGGTGCTGGGCATTGGCCCCAGATTGGTTGCATGCAAGGAAAACCTCTTCTCTGCCGGCCTATTTCTCTGGCCTAATAACCCCATTCACGTCATCATCAACTCCTGGGCCTTTACTTTCCTCCTCCCGCAAGACTGGGCCATAAAGAGTAGAATATAAGTTTTCAAAGTTGTAAACTGGGGCTGGAGCAATATAGCACAGCGGGTAGGGCACGCAGCTGACCTAGGTTCGATTCCCAGCATCCCATAGGGCCCCGGAGCACCGTGAGGAGTAATTCCTGAGTGCATGAGCCAGGAGTAACCCCTTTTTGGGTGTGACCCAAAAAGCTCCCCGCCCCCAAATAAAAAAAATAAAGTTGTAAATTGTGAACACCAAGGCTCAGGGGCATGGGGTTTTGTTGCGTGACTCTTCACTGAGCGGCTGGCCCACTCAGTGGTCTGGCCGGGAGCTGAGTGATCCCAGTGGACGTGTGTGGTTACCAGGACACAGATGATGCAAGCCCACGAATCTATTGCTGGCGCTGCCTCCCCAGCCCCCAGGTCTAGCAGGGGGCCCTGAGGCAGCCTAATTGGCATCTCTGGGGCTGCCCCATCTAACTGCTGACCCAGGCCCTGCAATCTCCTTGGGGGAAGTCTGTCCTCCAAAGCTGGAAGACATTTTCCCAGCTGCGAATATGGGGGTTTTGTTTGTTTGTTTGTTTGTTTTTGGCTTTTGGGGTCACGCGATGATGCTCAGGGGTGACTCCTGGCTCTGCACTGAGGAATTATTCCTGGTAGTGCTCACGGGAACCCATGGGATGGCAGAGAGCAAACCCAGATGGGCCACATGCAAGGCAAACGCCTTCCCTGCTGTCCTATTACTCGGTCCCTGGCTTTTCTTTTGATGTAGGCAGGTAGATAGTAAAAGGCCCTTGGTAATGAAACTGGGTCAGCAAAACTTCTGGGAGGAAAATTCTAAGGCTGATCAACCCTGTGGATACGGATAAGACCTTGAGCAGCAAGAGACCTGAGGAGATTGGACTCCTCCCCGTGACGGAAATTCCTCGAATACCCTCCGACCTCTCCCTTAATCTGATCAATTTTAGTAATTCAGCCCAAAGAAGACCATCATCACTCCCAACCTCCCTGGTAACCTCCTTAGCAACAGACTTTTACCTAGGAAGAAGCCCCACAGGGGGGCAGGTTGGGGAAACCCCATAAAAGCCACCTTGAACAAAGGAAGGGTGCACAGATACTGCCTGAGAGCCCATTGCTGCTTGCGCCCACGTGGCCAAGCACCTGTGGTACCCACCTCTCCCCTCTTGAGATGTGTACTCATGCTATCCTGTCTAATGCTGGAATGTATCAAGGGGCTCTCTCTGCCCCTGGAGAAGCCCGTGTTCTCTCTTGAGTGCATTACTCTCTCCCTCCACACCTTAAAAACCCTCCAAATAAAATCTATTTACTTCACTGATTGTCCACTCTTGAAATTCCTTTCTGGAAGGCGAGACAAGAACCCAGTAACCCTGGGTCCCAGGTGGCAGAGACGGATGGAGAGAAAGTGACTGTCTTTCTCCTCCCTGTTTCACATAATTCACCCCATGGCGCCCACCGATATCAGTTTGTTTGGGGACTTCAACTGGTTGTGGTCCTCAGAGCTGACTCTTGGCTCTATATTCAGAGATCACTCCTGGGAGTGCTTTGGGGGACCCTATGGGATGCCGGGGAATTGAACCTGAGTCGGCTGCGTGCAAGGCCCCTATATGCTGTTTTCTTGTTTGGTGTGATTCAATTGTTCTGTTTATTTATTTATTTTGCTTTTTGGTTCACATCCGTGGTGCACAGGGGTTACTCCTGGCTCTGCACTCAGGAGTTACGCCTGGTGGTGCTCAGGGGACCATATGCGATACTGGGAATCGAACCTGAGTTGGCCGCTTGCAAGGCAAACGCCCTACCCGCTGAGCTATTGCTCCAGCCCCTCTGTTTATTTTTTTCTTGCCCTTCCTTTTATTTGTTTTTTTTTGTTTGTTTGTTTGCTTGTTTTTTTACTTTTTGGGTCACACCTGGAGATGCTCGGGTGTTACTCCTGGCTCTGCACGCAGGAATGACTCTGCCAGGAGCGATTCCTGAATGCAGAGCCAGGAGGAGCCCCAGAGCCATAGCACAGCAGGGCGGGTACTTGTCTTCCAATTTCTCCAAGAACCACAATCTATAGGGTTCGGACAAGGAATTGCTCTTGGCAAGAAAGGAAAAGTCAGCCCTAGACCTTACCCAGGGCTACCAGATTCTTGTCTTGGCTCGCAGAAAAGAATGTCAGGAGGAGACTAGCGGTGAAGAGAAACAGATTTTATTTGGAGGTTTCTGAAGGTGAGGTGGGAAGGAAAACGAAAGAGAGAGTTAATGCACTCAAGGGAGAACGCCGGCTTCTCCAAGAGCGGAGAGAGCCCCTACACACACACCTCAGCATGAGATAGGAAGGTCCACATCTCAGGAGGGGAGATCAGGCGACCCGTGTGCCCGGCCACGTGGGCACAAGCAGCAAATGGGCTTGGGCAGCATATAAGCACCCTCCCTTTCTTCAAGGTGGCTTTTATAGGGTTTTTCCAAGTAGCCCCCTTGTGTGGCTTTCTAGATAGATAAGAGTCCTTGTACTTTCTAGTTAGATAAGGGTTCATTGCCAGGGGAGAGGGTAGAGTTGGGAATGGTCTTCTCTGAAACTCCTTTTCTTTTTCTTCCTTTTTGGGTCACACCCAGCAGTGCACAGGGGTTACTCCTGGCTCATGCGCTCAGGAATTGCTCCTCATGGTGCTATATTGGATGCTGGGAATTGAACCCAGGTCGGCCGCGTGCAAGGCAAATAAATGTCCTACCTGCTGTGCAATCATTCCAACCCCTGAAACTACTTTTTTTGACCTTTGCTCCTGTTTATCTACTTACTCTGGTTCCAGCCTTCTCTGGTCGGGGCTACCAGAGGGTTAATCAGATTAAAGGAAGAAATTGAGGCAGGTGGGTCTCAGTAATTCCCTTCAGGCCCTTTCTGAAGGGAGGAGGGGTCGCTTCTCCTCAGGATCAGCTGCTGGGGAAGGTCTTATCAGCTCTTGCTTTCTGTATACACAAGGTGGGTCAGACCTAGGACTGGTGGCTTTATTACTTCCCAGAAATTTCATTGCCAGGATGTGGGAAGGCCCTTCCCTAATCTACCTGCCTATATCAGTAGGACTGTCTTCTCGGTTGTTCATTGATTTGCTCGAGCGGGCACCAGTAACGTCTCCATTGTAAGACTTGTTGTTACTGTTTTTGGCATATCAAATATGTCACAGGTAGCTTGCCAGGCTCTGCTGTGCGGCGGAATACTCTTGGTGGTTTGCTGAGCTCTCCGAGAGGGACGGAGGAATCGAGCCCGGGTCGGCTTTGTGCAAGGCAAATGCCCTACTCGCTGTGCTATCGCTCCGGCCCACATCAGTACATTGAGACAAACTGACAGACCTGGAGTGGGGAATCCTGGGGTCACTGTTCTGCAGCCAGCCTTCAGAAGCTGATGACACCTCTGGCTTCACGATTGGGGTCTGAGAAAAATCCAGGGGTCAGAAGCTGAGCCCTAAAACTTAGCAAGGGATCCTGTGCACCCAGGCTGTCCCAGCCTGTGGTGTCAGGATTGAATGATTGTTAGAGGTGGGGTTGGTGAGATAGATAGGTCAGTTGGTGGACAGGGCACTTGTCTTGTACGCAGGCAACCCAGATTCAATCCTCTGCATCCCATAGGAGCTCCTGAGCACAGAGCCAGGAATAAGCCCCCGAGAACCACCAGGTGTGGCCCCAAAGCAACAAATCTGCGCTGAAGTGCATAAAAAAACTGCTGGGTGTGTATGTTTGGGGAACCCTCCTTCTGTCAGAAGGGCTGTGACTAGGGTCAGAGGGACAGGAGGGGACGCACAGATCAACAGCGAGTTCGTCAAGTACTTCAATGCTGACACAAAAAGTAAAACCAGGGGTCGGAGCAATAGTACAGTGGGTAGGGCGTTTACCTTGCATGTTGCCGACTGGGGTTCGATCCCTGGCATCCTATAGGGTCTCCCCGGCATCTTCCGGAGTAATTCCTGAGTGCAGAGCCAGGAGTAGCATCTGAGCGTTGTCAGGTGTGGTCAGCAAACAAGACAAAACAAAAAAAGCCGAAGACTGGGGGCCAATGCTATAGTACAGTTGGTAGGAAGTTTGCCTTGCATGCAGCCAACCCGGGTTCGATCCCCAGCATCCCCTTATGGTCTTCCAGCACTGCCAGGAGTGATTCCTGAGTGCAGAGCCAGGAGTAACCCCTGAGCATGGTGGGGTGTGACCCAAAAAGAAAAAAAAAGCTGAAGATTAGAATGCTTGTTTTGTGACTTCAGAGAACCACTGGGTGTGGCGCCCCTTCCCCCCAAAACTAAATAATTTCACGGTGCCGTAGGAAATAACTCAAGTTCTATGTAGATCACACCTCTGCTATACAGGAGGCGCGGAGCTCTACACGAGAAAGACAGTTTGACCCCCAGATATGCCATGAATACCCCTATCACCAAAGGACCTGGTACAGCTCCTGGTCCTGGTACAGGACCTGGGTGAGGCTCCCTCCCCCCTCAAAAAAAAAACCACGGTGGGATAAGTAGCAAGGGACTGAGTGTTCCTCACCCCTCCCTGTACAAACACTGTCAAGTTGAGGTTCAAGTTCCCGCAACTGGGCGGTCCCTCCACCCTGGTCCCACCGGTAGTGGGCGGGACCCTAGTTTGCTGTGGCCAATGAGCTGAAAGCAGATGCTCCGAGAGGGACACGCCCTCTGAGAGGGAGACGCCCCCATTCATTCCTCGAGGCTGACCTCAGACCCCTGACCGGGGTGTGCCCAGCCCTTCCACATACCTGCACAGAGCCCCTGGCTAAGCGCCCGGAGAGATAGGTGCTTAGGCGGGGGAGGTGGGGAGAGACAGAGACAGAAACAGAGAGAGAGACACACACACACACACACACAGAGACAGAGACACAGAGACAGAGACAGAGATGTTCAAGAGAACACGGTTTGAAGAAGCAAAGCAAGTAGGGCTGGACCAGAGAATAGCAGCTGGAGGGCGCGCACCTTCCATGATCCAGAATTGGGTTTGAGTCCTAGTACCCCATAGGGACCCCTGAGCCCCACCAGGAGTGATTCCTGAGTGCAGAGCCGGGAGTCAGCTCTGAGCACTTCAAGGTGCGCCCCCCCAAAAAAAAACTTTAAAGAATAACTTGGTCCTGACATCGATCGTCCTGGATCCCCAGCGCCCCAGCTTTCTCTGACTTCATGTGGTCTTAGCGCAGAGATACTTAGTACATTGTTGAATCAGTGGATGGAGAGAAGGTGGATGGAAGGAAGGAAGGAAGGAAGGAAGGAAGGAAGGAAGGAAGGAAGGAAGGAAGGAAGGAAGGATAAATGGATAAGTGGATGGTTAGATGGATGGATGGGTGAGTGGGTGAATGAATGGAATAATGGATGGATATTAGGAAGGATACAAAGGCGGTTGACTGCAATTGTTGTTTTTGTTGTTTTGGGGCAACACCTAGAGGCAAGAATCACTCCTGGCAGGTTTAGGGACCTTACGGAGTACCAGGGATCAAACCTGGGTCGGCTGCATGCAAGGCAACCGCCCTCCCACTGTCCTATCGCTTCGGTCCCTGACTGGGTCACTTTTAGATAAATGAGCTGATTAAGGACTGCATTTGACACTAATTACAGACGTGCGGACTTTGTTATGGGGACCGGGGGTGGGGGTGGGAGGGAGGTGGGATCGTCCAATTTCAAGAGCCCATCAAGGGTTAGTGGCCCTACCATAGCGGAACCTGTACAGTGACCCCCTCTGCTGGCCTCCCAGAGGATTGCAGGCAGCCCTCCCTTTCCTTGCAAGGGGAAAAATCGTTTCTAGTCAAAAACCATTCTTTCAGGCCTGGGTGATTGTATAGTGGGTCAGGCATTTACTTGGCATGTGGCCCACTCTGGTTTGACCCCCAGCATCCCTTAGGGGGTCCTCCGAGCACTTCCAGGAGTAATTCCTCAGTGCAAAGTCAGGAGTAACCCTGAGCATCGCCGGTTGTGACCAAAAAAAAAAAAAAAAAGGTGACCTTTTATTTCTTTCCTCCTGGACTTCCCGTTTTCCCCAAGAGTCAGGGAAATTCCACTCCCTCAGCACTTTTTCCCTTTTTTTTTTTTGGCCACACCTAGCTGCACTCAAGGCTGACTCCTGGCTCTGCACTAAGTGACCAGCCCTGGCAGGGCTTGGAGGACCGAAATTTTTATTTTATTTGGACAGATGTCCTCAGTTTTGGAGGTGTGGTTCTGAGGCATAGTTAGACCCGCAGACATGCACTAAAATTTTCTTTTTCTTTTTGGTTTTTGGGCCACGCCCGGCAATGCACAGGGGTTTCTCTTGGCTCTGCATTTAGAAATCACTCCTGAAGGAGAGCGGGAGAGCTTATGGGATTAAAACTGGGTTGGGGGTATGGTGCCGCCAGCAGGTCAATCTGTACCTGTGAGGCGAGTGCATCAGCAGCCTCATGGCGCCTTCA
>JAOXYA010057774.1:0-11977 GCA_028565675.1 Sorex palustris | reverse complement strand
AAAGTCTCCAATGGAGACGTTACTGGGCCCACTCGAGCAAATCGATGATCAACGGGAGGGCCTTTACCTTTTACCTTATATAAAATATATGTATGTGATAATTATATTATTTTACTGAAAATCAAGATCAAGAGAGCTTTTGCCCTTCTGCAGGAGGTTTCTGTCCTCTCTGAGGTCACCTTAGGACACCTGTGTTACCGTTTGACAGGTGTATCGCCCCAGTCAAACTCCCCACCTGGCACTGTCCCGAGAGCGGGTCGTGCCCGACTGGTGCGCATCTGGGCACTTGGCAACAGAAGCTATAGTTCCGCCTGGGTGGGATTCTGACTTTTATTTTATTATATAAAATATAATATTTTATATATATAAAATATGTATGTATATTTTTACAACAAAGTTGCTGCATCTCTTACACCTGAGATGGCTAGTTTAAATAATGCCAACTCCCTCTCAGAATCTGTATTGTAAATTATAATGTCTAAAAGGAGAGAGAAACAGAGAGACAGAGAAAGAGAGAGAGAGAAAGAGAGAGAGAGAGAGAGAGAGAGAAAAGAAAAGTGCCTTCCTTAGAGGCAGTCTGGGTGGAGGTTGGTGGAAGAGATACAGGGGATATTGGTGGTGGGAAATATACACTATTGGAAGGATGGGTGTTGGAACATTGTATGACTGAAACCTGATCACGAAAGCTTTGTAACTGTATCTCACGGTGATTTAATTTCTAAATAAAGATATTAAAAATAAATACTTCCATCTCCTCTAACTAAGTCAAAGTTCAGAGCAGGGTAGTTTTAGAGTCTGGAGCCCACCATCATCCCATGAAAAACCTAAGGTAAGAATTTAATAAAATGTATCTGAACTCTTTTTTACTATGTACCTATCACAGATTCACTTATTTAAGTCTGTAATCTGAAATATCATTATTATTCATGAGCATTTATAGCCTTTGTAAATTAAATGCTTGTGGTCACTATAAAAATACAACCTTTGATTAAAGTCAAATAATTAGCAAATAATAAGAAAACTTAAATGCAGGTTTTCTTCATATATCCTTAGAGATTTCCATGGGAATTTTTAAGGACCTCAGAATTATGTCATAGAATTTAGAGAGAACAGAATTATTGGCATTTTATCTCACAAATATGAAAACTTTAAAGAATAGCACTGTCGTCAACTGATTCATTCTCTGAAAAGAGTTTATATGTAATTTTCTATTTAAAGGGGTTTAGTCATCTGGGTTAGGAACTCGGTCAACTTAGTAAATTATTTCACACATAACCAAGAAGAAAAATTCTTTAGCTAGATGGAAAGCACTTTTTAAATAGTTTTTGAGATATGCTTTGAGACAGGCAAGTAAATTTATAGGAAGCTACTATTAACAACCCCAACCAGCCTCTTGGTATCCAGAGCTCTTGAAATCACCTTTCTAAATAAGGAAAGTACACTTCTTCATGCAGAAGGTTCTCAAGTAGAGGTGAGATACATGGAGAGTTACATTACTGTAGGTAAACTGTATTGACTGGACACCTCATTGTGTGTACCCAAAGACTAGAATGGAAATCAAATGGAATGGTCACTGGAGTCCACTGGGGAAAAGGTGCATGGCCAATGTGAGTATGTATCAACACACAGGCTCAACAGTTTAAATACTGCTCGTAATTGATCACATGATCCTCAATAACTTCTTTTCCTTTGTTGTTGCAGTTCTAGTCTCTTGGAGCTCACACTCTGATCTAAGGACCCAAGATTCCAGAGGTCCCAGCCACAGAGGGAGTACCTCCCTGGCTCTCTCTGTACGGAATCCTATGTGCCAAGGCTTCTCTGCCTCTTTCAGTGTGAGTTGAAGGTGTCAGATAAGTCAGGGATGCGTAGGGAGTCAAATGAAGAAATCACTGAGGTATGTTCTGCCCTCTTTCCCAGGAGAACTCAGCCCCATCGTCCTCTGTAGTCTCTTATTTGATAATAAATCCTTCTACCCTTCCTGTTTCACCCCCCCCACACACGCACACACTCCTCTAACAGTATTTTCTAGATAAATAACCTCCTAAATAAAACACTCTTACCTGAATAGTGGCCTCAGGGGTTCACCATGAGGTATAACTGAAAGGAAAGACTAAAGTTTTGTATTTTGCACAAAGAAAGGGATCGAATGGTCTTTACTCAAATGAAACAGACAAAATCATGACAGACAACACTGCAACCACCTTTAGAAGCAGAATGTATCACCCACATCTATATATTAGGTTGCTTGTTTATTAGTATAGTAGCCCCATGTTCATTTCCAGATTCGTTTTCTAAATTTCCATTTGGCTTCAGCAATTAGCATGTCTGTAGCTATGCTTGGGAAGCATCCTTAACACTCTGTGCCTGTTTTCTCATCTGATACCTACCTCACAGTATTGACTAACCATAGCTGTTAAATTCCTGCTATTTTCCTGAGTGGTAACTACTGCTTTGTCTTTTCTTGACAGTGATTAGGAAATTGAAGTGGTGCGTGATAGTCTTCCTGACCAAAGGGTGAGATTCCTGAGAAAGGACAGCAACATCTATAAAGGAAATTATTAAAAACAAGATACATTTGAGGACCTACAAAATCTAGCTGCCCCTTCTTTGCTATCCTTGGAGGATTGTAGCTTGGCTTGATTATGGAAGATAGTGGAAATTCATATGGAAGTTGAGAGAAATTTTACTTTATTAAGAGTATTTTTATGTTCCTATAAATTGCTTACAGGGATTCAGTGTGGTGGAGATAATTTAGAAATTTTATGCTAAATCTTACTTGTAACCTAGTGACCTACAAGAGTGAATTGACCATTCAATTCAGGAGAGAGTTTGGCTCACTGCCTGTAGTAAAACAGTTAACTTGATTGAATGTGAATGGGGAGGTCTTCTCCTGTTCTGATTTTATAGCTAATTCTAACTCTTGGGATTTGTAAAAATATATCTATCTTTGATTCACCCAATGCCTCCCTCTTTGGAATCAGAAAATTCCTCCATAATATGGTAATTAGTGCCTTAAAGTTAAGTTTTAAAAAATTAATTGCTGCATTATTATAAGGTCATCTAAAGTCATTTTTCTAGACAGAATATAGAGGCTCAAAGAGCAAAAAAATAAATGCTGGAAAATATGCAGTTACTAGGTCATTTTAAGAGTTCTTGGTGACATTTGAATCACACCTTGTACCACTAGGACAAAGAAAAGATATGAGTCCACCCTTTTCCAAGAATGAGGATGGTGAAGGATAAGATCAATTATCACTGTCACTGTCTTCTCGTTGTTCATCGATTTGCTCGAGCAGGCCCGGTAATCTCCATTGTGACAATTGTTACTGTGCTTGGCATATTGAACACGTCACCGGTAGCTTGCCAGGCTTTGCTGTGCGGGCAAGATACTCTCGGTAGCTTGCTGGGCTCTCCAAGAGGGGCGGAGGAATCAAACCCGGCTCGGCTGGGGTGGTTGCGTGCAAGGCAAATGCCCTACCGCTGTGCTATTGCTCTAGCCCACACAATATAATATATAAATATATAATATAAAGATGAAAATAAGTATATAAATAGATTGCTGGGGCTGGGTTGGGAGTAGTACAGTGGTCAGAGGGCAGATTGGGTTCCATTTCCAGCACCACATTCCCAAGCACCATAAGGTGTAGGCCTGGAGACTCCAGGATTAGAGCCCAGACGGCTTCAAGAATCATTGCTAGAACCCCAGAAGATTCTGAGCACAGACCCACACTGAATCTTTACTCACTCAGTAATTTTCAAAGGGGGTTGAGACATTTCTAATATATACTGTAAACATCAGCAGATGGGCTAGAGCAATAGCATAGCAGGTAGGGCATTTGCTTTGCATGCGGCCAACCTGGGTACAATTCCTCTGTCCCTCTCGGAGAACCCGGCAAGCTACCAAGAGTATCCTGCGCACACGGCAAACCCTGGCAAGCTCCCCATTGTGTATTCAATATGCCAAAAACAATAACAACAAGTTTCACAATGGAGGCATCACTGGTGCCGGCTGAGCGAATTGATGAACAATGAGAGGACAGTGCTAAAAGTGTTAACATCAGCAGATGCTTTGTTTCTGAAACTACCTGACTGAGACTACTGAAGGTGATTTTTCTTCTGAAGGTGATTTTTCTTTAAATGGGTCTTTTCCTCCCCCGCCCCCGCACCCCTTCCCTAACCCCAGGTGACATTCAGCTATATGGGGAGATATTCGGTGTTGTCATACCTTGTGGGGTGTGGTGCTTCAACATCTAAGGGATAGAAGAAGAGAATATTATGGGCTCTACAATAGTAGGCAAAACTGCCCTGCCACAATGATGCAGATTTCAGTCATGACAGTGTCAACATTAAGACATTTGGGGCTAGATTGGGTTATGTTCCATTTATAATTTAGAAATTTCAGGAGCTACCATGAGCGAAAATGTAGTTTGAAACCACTGTTCATGATCTTGTGTCCCAGTTCTAATCTATGTGCCTTTTTTACTTAAAGAGCAATTCCAGTCTGCTTTACGTTAATCTCATAACAGAGGAAAAGGAGAGGAAAGATCAGCAGAATGCTCCTAGATTTCCTGATCAGGATGAACCATACTCTGTTTCAACTCAGTGATCAAGTCCAGTCACATGGTACATCCTGATTGACCTCCTTGGAGATGAACCCCAGGAAAGCGAGCACTAAACCTTTTGGAGTCAATGAGGAGGGATGAGAAATATTTGGAAGAAATAAATCTAAGAAAACAAATCTCAAAAAAATTGTTTCTTTCTTTCTTTAAAGATACTGTTGACAACTTAAACTTAAGGTAATTTTTCCACTGAGACTACAGAAAACAAGATTATTTCAAACAACCATGGAGAAACATCCCCCCTCCCCCCTAGTATGCCTTAAGTATGCATTGATACATGGGCGCAGTTTTAAATACATATATATGTATACATATATATTCATGCGCATAAATGTACATTAGGAGGAAGAAGCCTAGATGCAGAGGAGACAAATATGCCCAAGCAATATTAAAAATGTGAATCCCTTTGACTTTTCTGAGGCCAACATTAAAATAAAGCCTCCACAATGTCCTGATCTAGTACACATAATTATAAAGTTGCTATTTAAGTCAAAGATCTAAACTGATTTAAGTGACCTGAGCTTGATCTTTTAAATCTTCATAAACACTCAAGAAAAAGGCAATTGAAGTGACTATTTAGAAAGGTCTTAAATGCCAAATATTTCCCATATTCAATATAAAATTTGATAAGTCAGAAAATTACTTGTAAATATTAGCTTAACTGTTCAGTCTAAATTCTTACTTCTCAAGAGATTTCCTGAATGCAACCAATTATTTTATTTCTTTTTTTTTAGATGACATGCCGGACTTGCTGATACTAAATCAGTTTGACATCTATCAACATTAACTTGAATGTAAATTCTACATAAAGGTTAAGAGTGCATTAAATAGATATTATACATATTGGTAGGCAACCTTATACAAGAACTGAGAGAAGTGCAAGCATAAACCTACACAGAGAAAAAAATCTATAAACCTTATTGAATGACTTTACAGGGGAATGAAAAATAAAATTCACTTTACATTTGGCAGAATCTCTTGGCCCTTGATAAAAGGGGTAGTTTCTGAGGCCAAATTCTTTTTGTCAATGACTATGAGAATAAAACTCAGGTCAAAGCAGTAAATTTAAATCATCAATTCAGCCAGACTTATAATATCAAGGTCATGTAATATGTCTTAATGGTCAGACTAGTAGCAAGAAGCTCACATAAATCTTGTAACAAATGACATAAAACATTTACCTATATAAAATAATTAATGGAACCATCATCATCAGACCCTTATCAATCAAGAGAACTCCTTCCTTAGAACACGGAAAATGAAAATAATTAATGTGAGACATGAAGACTTTGTAAGAAATATAAAGTCTCCAATTTTTAAGACTTTTTAAATAGTTTTTTTAAAGAACAGTTTTTCCAGCACACATTTTATGGAGTGTCATTCATTTCTGTTACATATCTTCCCATCATAGTTTAATTGTGTATAAACTTAAACTACCATTTTATTGTAAAGACAATGTCTTTATAACTTCAAGCAAGTTATGGTGTAGATAATCTAGATAACTAGGCTTCCTAGAAAATTTAGTGAATATGGACGCTATAGCCAAGCCTTTACACCCTGTGCCAGGCTGTTTCATTCGAGGCAAGCTGAAGGGAGGCAGGTGAGGCCCCTCCCTGTCCCAAGGAGCCAGTCCTGGCAGCCAAAGTCTCCAGAACTCAACCGCCACCATGCTCACAGCCGCTCTCTACACGTTCGAGTGTGGACCTGTTCCTGGACATCTCATGTTTTATGCCACTATAATTCTAAGAGTAGCACACCACATTTGGTGGGGTTTAAAGTAGAAGGCAACCAAATTTAGGGGGAAATATATTTTTACAGATATATGTACACACACTATGTATATATATATGCACACAAGGCTCAACTTTTAACATGTTACTAATCTCTTATAGAAGGGCTTAATGGCTTCTGGGTGAAATGCAAGAATCTTCACACACCTTCCTCTAAGAAAACTTTTTTTGATCATTTTTAGCAGATTATTCATAACAATACAAAATAAATTATTTTTGGTTCTGCTTTGGGGCATGGGTTGGGGTTCAGGATGAAAGCATCCAAATTTTGGGGGTGGGAAGGTGGTATGGTAATGGGATTGGTGCTCGAATATTCGGTCACGGTCACGGTCCTCCCATTGTTCATCGATTTGCTCGAGTGGGCCCAGTAACGTCTCCATTGTAATCAAATATTGTGAACTACTTTATAAAGATAAAATAAAAATTAAAAAAGAATAAAATTTAGTAAATGTGTCTAAGGACCTCTAAGGTTTGAAATGTAAACCATTCAGGTTTGCTTCTGAAGGAAATCACAAATATTACATGTCATAACATCTCTCAGGCCATTTACTTAAAAAAGGGGGAGGGTTTTCCCTGAGTAATGAAACAGAAACATGGATGGAAGCAAGAGAAATAGTTTCAGACATGTCATGTTCAGATTTATCCTCTAATGACATTGAGCTCATTCTCTCAAGCTTAAGGCTCTATTTTCACTTGAGAGTAAAGATAATTGCCAACAGCTCCAAGCTTTCTTTGATTAGCTTTAAGACTAATGAAAGGAGTCTGTATCCTAATAGTCTCAGGTACAGTTCCTAGATTATTTCTCACTTGGATCTGATTGAACTGAACTGGGTCACATGCCTATTCCTAAAATATCACCTCAGGGAGCCAGAGAAACAGCACAGGGATTACAATTCTTGCCTTGCCTGTGGCTGACTGGATGAATCCCTAGGAGCCCATATGGTTCCCCCAAGCACTGCCTGGAATGATTCTTGAGCACAGAGGCAGGAATAGACCATGAGCTCTGCTGTGTGACCCAAACACCAAAAGAGAAGGGAATGGATGGAAAGGGCAGGGGATGGGAGGACAGGGAGAGGAGAGGAGAGGAGAGAAAGGCAGTCACTGAGGTTATTGAGAATGAGTTGATCTGATCAGATCTGATTGGGCTCTGATTCCTGCAGAGAAAACCAAGTGGTGTTCATAGTAGATAGGGCACAGATGCAAACAGGTAGATCTTGACCAGGACTTCAAGGTTGTATGAAATATACAGTGCTTAATATAAATTTTTATCCACTCGCACCCTTTTCTAGACTCAGTATATAATGTTTTAGTTGTTTGTTTTGGGGGGGTCACAGCCAGCTATGCTCAAGGATTATTCCTGGGTCTGTGCTCAGGATTCCCTCCTGGTGAGCTCAGAGGATCATATATGGTACTGGGGATTGAACCTATGTTGGCCTCATGCAAGGCAAGTGCCATATGCACTGTACTATCCCACAGGTTCTGACACAGTATGTAATTTATGTGTGTGTATATATATTAGAATATATGTGCACAAAGATAATATGTTATATATAATATATACATATACATATACATATTTTAAGGCTTCCCCAAGTTTACAGACTTAAAAATTCACAAAAATTCATAAAAATCTTAGTCCGCAAAGACCAACTCTACCAGAGTTGTATATCAGTAAGGTCAATTTATCACAGGATCAAGAAAGAATCTCTCCCAAATAAGGTTGTATATAAACATCAAGCAAATAGTGTTTGGCAGTATCGATAACTTTGAAAACTTTTGGGTATAGACAGTCAACAAGTTAACAAGATTCTGATGGATTTAAAAGACATGCCTAGTTTTATATGAACATTATACATGAGGTGGAATTTCTATTCCTGGTTATTTTCATTAAACCATTAAACTTATTCTTTTTTGAACTGTTATGTCCCAAATTCTTTAACTATTAGAACTCTACAGTAGAAATTATGAAGATGATTCTTTTACGTCCTGTATAACTCCTTCCAGCTAAGTGTGTTGTTCACACTATGAGCTGTGCTTGTCTTCCATAGGAGAACTTGGACCAGCAGGTGTAAACTGATGATTAATGAAAAGATGGATGGAAGAAAAAAGCCTATCTCACAACAATCTAATAGTTTTAAAAATATAATAGACATTTCACCAAAAAATAACCAAGAAACAATTAGAATTGCTAAATAGAGGCAAGAAGAGTCCAGTACTTTTTTAGACCTTTTTGTCTTTCTTTTTTAAATGTTTCATTGAATCACTATGAGACACAGTTACAAAGCTATTTATGATAGAGTTTCATTAATACAACGATTGAGTTTCAGCCATACAATGTACACACATCCAACTCCTCACCAATGTACATTTCCCACCAACAATTATATCCAGTTTACCTCCTGCCCCTCCTCCCTCCAGCTTTCCTCTAAAGGAAGTGGCAAGTATCTCTAACTCACTCTAAAGTGGGGACTTAGTGATAAAGTGCCTGTGTCATTTATAGATTTTCTAGCAGCTAGGACATAGTAATAACAACAGATATCAGAAAAGAAAGAAAAAGGCAGAATTGGTCAAGAAAATCTCTTTTTAAATCAAATTGAATTAAATTTTATCATTATTTAGGTATCACAGTGTCCAATAGCATGCATGTTAGTGCTTATACCTCTACTGCCACCTAAGTATTAAAAGCTCTTTATCACTATATTTATGACACTTATAGTCTGTCCCAGCACTGAACCCCTACCTGATAATCTCAGAGTTGTCAGAGTTCAAGGGGGCTATTAATAAAATCTTCTTTTAAAAATGTATGACTGGTATATGGGAGCATTCTGGAACCAAAGAGGATAAAATAATAAGGAGAAAGAAATTAAAGAGGTAGAGGAGAAAATAATCCAGGGACATGTGAAGCAAATGAGTAGAAATATTTCATCTTGTTAGATGTATAAATAGGGCTTAAAACATTCTTTTTATGGCTTTATTTTTGTTTCTGTGAATCAACATCAAGATAATCAAGATATGTGATAGAATAGAGGGAAATGGGTAAAAGAGCTTGTGTGCATGCAAAAGAAAACATATATTAAACAAAACATTGCAAGGCCACCAGACAGCTGACCCCGAACACCTCTGGGCCCAAACATCACAGTATCACTGTGTCCAACCACTGAGTCACCAGGTTCACACAGCCAGGCTGAGTATCCCTAGAAAAGGACCTTCCAGCATTAGTTGAGAGGCTCCTCCAAACAAAAAGTGAAGGGATAGGATAAGTGTTTCAATGGGTTGGATTAAAAAGGAAAGGCTTATGATTTTATGATGACTTAGGTATGTTTTTATATGACAAAAACATTTTTTTAAAAGAATAGACCAAACAACCATGGAGTGGTTGCTAGACAATAGCAAGTATTCACTTGAAGTTGGTAACCACAAATGTTGAGTCAATCCTATAAAGAGATTATGTGTTTTTCTCTAAATCCATTCATTAGCTGGGATGGAAGTGTGGGGAGTCAAATGTAATTGGGTATATAATTTCCCCAAATGATACAGTGAAGTGAAAGTGTTGTCGGTTTTATGCGAATATGTGTAGTGAAATGATATTTAATTAGTATAGGAATTCAACTTATTAAGGAGGGACGGAGGATTATGCAGATTGGTGAGGGGCATTCAAAGGTCAAGTAATTGGAAATTCTGGAAAATCTTTAGTGTGGATGATGGAACAAAAAGAAGGGCATACAGAACCTGAAAGGAGTTTGTGAAAGTGGGGTTTTGGGTCAGTAGCAGATTTTGATAATGCCTAGACCTGGTATGACCATAAGAAAAGGCAATTTAGGAGGGATAAAAGACAAGATCATTGGAAGCAAAGCCAGGACAATGCACACATGACAATAATTCTTTCCTCAGTGGCCTACCAGAATATTCTCAAGATTTCTACAACAGTATAACTGACTTCATGATTTATTAAAAAGAAAAGATTATCAACTTTGTTCCATGATATCTCTGGGTCACACAGAGAATTCTTACAACTATTAGAGGCTATTTTATTTTAATTTAATTTTTTTTTTTGCTTTTTGGGTCACAACTGGTAATTCATAGGGGTTACTCCTGTCTCTGCACTCAGGAATTACTCCTGGGAATACTCAGGGGACCATAAGGTATGCTAGAAATCGAACCCGGGTTGGCCGTGTGCAAGGTAAACAACTTGTCCTACCCACTGTGCTATCACTCCAATCTGTAGAGGCTATTTTAAACAAATAATAACTTAAACATACACTGTCAGATCAATATTATGAAAGCAAATTTATTTGCTATTTTTTCTATTATATTTTAATTTAATTTGGGGTACACAGTTTATCATTATACATAGATAATTTTTGCTATAAGATATTATATCTCCTAATAAATCCATTAAATTGCAGCCAAATGTTATTTATATTTCAATTTCAAGTATTCCTCTGAAACATGAGAACATTAAATGGAAACTAAACATTTTTGAAATGAATAGTGGACAGAAAAGAATTAAGAAAAAATTAAATATGAAGTTTTGTTTTTATTATAGAGTCTCAGTGATTTTAGAAAAATCAATGTTCCTTTCTGTAATTTACATTAAAATATAATTCAAATTGTACTAGGTAACATAATTTACAGGGTTTGGTCCAAAATTTTCACTAACATAATGATACCAATTAAAGGCATTCAAAAATAAAGAGGTATAGGAAGGTATGAATCTTTATGCCTCACTG
This sequence comes from Sorex palustris, assembly GCA_028565675.1. Taxonomy (NCBI): domain Eukaryota; kingdom Metazoa; phylum Chordata; class Mammalia; order Eulipotyphla; family Soricidae; genus Sorex; species Sorex palustris. The sequence goes on along the minus strand of JAOXYA010057774.1, from coordinate 838 downwards.
GGTTTAAAGAAGTATGCTCACAATACAGATAAACAGTATCAATATGATCATGGAGATGCTTGAGCAGGCATATCCTCTCAGTATTTAAACAAACATATAAATAAATACCATACCATAACTAAATCTGGTATCATCAATTCTATCCTTACTCTATACTAATCCTTTGATGAAATTACCACCATGAAATCTCTAATGTCATATGAAATAAATGAGGTTAATTCTAGTGTGAACTCAATCTTTTGAACTATTTTTGTTGTAAGTAACCAACCATGATTGTTGCCATAATGGCTGATGTTTGCCAAAGTGTGCTACAGGACTGCAAAATGGAAAAAAAAAAAAACCCACAAGTTTGTGATATGGTTTCTTCCATACATTTCAGAACAATATATTTCAGTTCTTGGAGCACAAAGTATTTTTTAAATTAAGAATTATTCAAGTGTTTTAATTTGGAAAACACAAGCCTGAGTTAAAGAATAAAAAATAATAGATATACCTCTACTTCCACATAATATTAGAAACAGACTAAAGCTTTATGAAATCTCTCTCCTCTTACAAGCAAGGTATTTTCCTAGAAATCTATTCATTAATTTATGCATATAGACCTATATACTTGTATATAATACAATTATAGCAACAACAACTACCACCACCACCAAAAGTTTTATATATACTTAGACTACTCTGGGTCCTAGGAAGATCTTTGACTTTAAATAGAGAATTATTTTCCATGCACTTAAAAATATGACAAAGTAGTTCTGGAATATATGTGTGTTATATTCATATTGTATATCCGGAGAACAGCAGGTGTCGTGGGGAGACAGGAAAGTCTCTGAAATAT
>JAOXYA010057764.1:0-11977 GCA_028565675.1 Sorex palustris | reverse complement strand
GGGGGGGCGGCGCGTAGAGCAGAAGTTTGGGGCATTGGCTCTGAGTTTTTCATTTTTTAATCATAGCAAGTTTCTAGAAACATAAATGTTCCCAAGGTCAAATAAGATTTTTTTTTTAAATCTGCCCTATCTGGGGCTGGAGCGATAGAACAATGGGTAGGGTGTTTGCCTTGCATGCATCTGATCTGGGTTTGATCCCCAGCAGCCCTTATAAACCCCCGAGCACTGAGCATTGCCAGGAGTAATTCCTGAGTGCAGAGCCAGGAGTAATCCCTGATCATCGCTGGGTGTGACCCAAAAACAAAACAAAACAAAAAGTTTAAAAAATTTTAAAAAAAGAAATGAATAGAGTTTTAAGATGAAAGATTAAAGAAAAAAGGAACGGCATATAGATATCACACTACTGTTGGCAAAGTTGGAGAATGAACTGTGTGATACTAAGTCATAGTTGGAGATGAATAGAAGTCCTGTTTGGCTTAATATAGGTCGAGATGGACACACGCAGAAATAATTGTGTATGTGTTCGCATGTATGAGTTAGTATATACTTGTCCCAAATTCTGCCAGCTGAAAAGGCTTAGAAGCAATATGTTTCTAGTAGCAGTAGAATAATTTGAGGGAGAAAATAAATAACCTAATACTGTCTTTAAACCCATTATAGAAAATAAGTGCCCATGAGTTCATACACAATTATTTCTAATCATTTCCATAAATGATTAGATGAGAAAACACATTGGGAAAATCAACAAATCTTATATGTGGAATAAGTCTAATTTATATAGCTATTGCACCCTCAGGGTGGTCGAGTCTGACTCCACCCTCTGCTTCCACTCTCCTCTTTCAGTGTGGGTTGAGCATAGTGACTAGTTGTGTGAAATAACAATGAAGAGGGTGGGAGGAAAAGAGATACTTTCTAAAGAGTGTTTTGTGGAGGGGCCAGAGCAATAATACTGGAGGTAACTAAGGCACTTGTCTTACATGTGGCCAATACCAGCTCAAATCCCCAGCACCACATGCAGTTCCCCAAGTATATGCAGGGATCACTTCTGAGCACAGAACCAGGATTGACCCAAAGATTTCCTCCCCGGCCCATTAAAAAAATGACTGTTTGGAAAGAAGGGGGAAGTTGTTTCTCAGTGGAAAAATTTGACAAACACTTGTTGATCAAGATGATTTCTTCAGTTCGTAAATCCTGTTGGTCATGTGTACTCTTGATATAATGTGACTGATATTGCACTTGTGAGATCTTCCTTCTAAGATCTTACCATGCCAAAATGTCAACCATATCCAATTGAGAAAAGTTCCTCAAAAATACATGACCAATACTCTCCAAAATTGTGAAGGTCATAAAAAATGACAGAATTTGGACAAATTGTCATAGTCTATGGGCACCATGGATTAAATGATAACTAGATGTATTGTGCTACTGTGGTTGGGATCCTGAGCCAGAAAAGAGGATGTAGAGGATGAAGGAATTATGAAGGAAGGATAGACTTTATAGTTAATAGCAATGTATTGATATTGATTCAGTTAGTTGTGATAGAATAATGTGTGATATTAATAATAGGGGAGAGAAAGTGCTGATATAATGGAATTCACTTTGTATTATAGGTGTGCGAACTTCTAGAAATATAAAAATACTTTAGAATTCTTAGAAGTAGTTGAAGAACCAAGAAAGTGGGGCTGGAGTGAGAGTAAAGTGGGGAGGGTATCTGCCTTGCACGCAGCTGACCCAAGTTCAATTCCCGGCATCCCATATGGTCCCCTGAGCACCACCAGGTGTAATCCCTGAGCATCACTATACGTGGCCCCAAAACCCAAACCAAACAAACAAAATAAAAAGAACCCAGGTAGATCAATTTGTGGTGTCAGAAAAAGATCTTAAATATAATTAAAAGTAAAAGCATAAGTAAAAAATAAAACACAGCTGCAGTATGTACATCATTATCCATGTATATAAAAAACAAAAAGAAAAATCAGTGTGCTTTTTTAGGTAAAGGCAAGGATCACTATGTACTTTACTATTTATTACAGGTCCCTTTTAAATTGTAGTGATTTCTGATGAGGGCTGAATTTTGGAGTTTGAAGTAAGGAATAGGGGGTAAGTCTTCATATCATCAAAAGTTTTGGTCAACCAGAATATGTACATGGGGTTATATCTATAATGGAAATGTTTAAAATTAACAAGAGAAAAGGTTTCTGTGTGTGGCTAGATGATGTAAGAGGCCAAGACCAAATATGAGTGACATTCCACTACAAATATTTATTTCTTGTGCACATGGAATGTGATACGGAGAGGCAGAAACCCGTATTATCAGAAAACCCAGGATCCAGGCTGCTCCCATCACAAGCGGCCACACTGAGTTCCAAGTGCCTCATTCCCGCAACTGACAAATATCGTCTCTTCCTATTTCAGTGGCAAGACCCTTTCTCACTACAAATGGATGAAATAGTGCTCAGGAGAGCAAGACATCATGTGGAGAAGTGCTTGCAGGCTCCTGCCACAGAAGGTGATCATAAAATGAACAGTGTCACACTTACAATTCGTGTGAAAGATCTCTTCATTCATAGAGAACTTCTGGAGAAGCCCCAAACCGTCTTGCATTGCTCTATATTGTTCTATTTCTTTTAAAAAATATTTTATTTGTTTTTTTAATGAATCACCATGAGATACAGTTACAGACGTACAAACTTTCATATTGTTCCAATGCTAATAGCAAAGGTGTTTTCAAATACAGGATCACAATTGTTTTCCATAAGGACCCTTTAGCACTTAATTTTACAAAGGTGCCCCTACACTCAGAATGTCCTTCCATTTGTAAAATGGATGAAATAACATCTGGTGAGTTTCTGCTACCCACCGCTGGAAAAACTTATATGTGGTATGTGTGTAATAAGGCACATATGCAGTAGGGGAAGGAAATTTACTGGATGATAAGGGCCGGCCAATCTCATAGGCCAGAGATGGCAATCACAGAAGAGTGGGTGGCCATTTAATTGCTGATTCAAAACATGTGGGTCTGTGGGCCACGACCCGGGAGAAACGTGAAAAAACAATGGCAGCCCGAACTCAGTGTTGGTGAAGAGCTAGGCTATCAGGTTCAGAACCTCCAAGAATTGGCTGCAGTCAGCACCCTGCATCTGGCAAGATGTCGTTCCCCAGAGCTCATGGCAAGAGGCCTGAAGGCTGAGAACGTGACTCGGGCGTGTGAAGGCACAACAGAGAAACCTGCAGAAACATCAGGGATTTCTCACCCAGAGACATGGGAGACGGTGAGTGTTCTTATTACCCCTAGCCTCTTAAACTTTGTTTTGCGACCCCTTATGGAGTCACTAAGCTTAAAAAATAGAATTGAAGGGCGAGTCTTAAAGCCGTGTGCTCAGTGGTGCCTCTGCAATATTCAGCCAACTGCATGAAACTGCTCAGACCCTGCGGCACCAGAGACCCCAAGGGCCAAAGCCTGCTATGTTCGGAGGCCCCTGGGGCTACACCTTATGGAGTCTTGGGGGCCATGTTATGTGCCAGAGTGCGAAGCAGCATTGACCTCTAACACCTATACTTGATTTTTTAAATATATATATATTTTATTTTTTATTATTTTTTGCTGTTTCGGTCACACCTGGCAATGCACAGGGGTTATTCCTGGCTCTGCACTCAGGAATCACTCCTGGTAATGCTCGGGGGACCATATGGGATTCTGGAGATTGAACCTGGGTCGGCCGCATGCAAGGCAAACGCCCTACCTGCTGTGCTATCGCTCCAGCCCTATACTCGATTTTTTTATTAGTAAAAACTTGGTTTACTGATATACCATTTAAATAGCTATATATCTGGGGTCACATAAAAATTCCTCAGATGAGAAGGGGTTGCAAGAGGAAGAAGTTTAAGAGGTCCTGTTTGCAAACCACTGGTGCGCAGTGATTTGTCTGACAGTTGTGAAATACTGGTATGATCTCCTGGAAAACTTAAAAAGTCTGTTAGAATCCAGCTCTGCAGATATATGCTCCAGGTTTGTGTGCTGGAGCCCTTAGTTAAGCTGATACATCTGTGTATGGATTTAGTCTTAAATTTAACTCACCTGATTAAGTGCGCCTTCCTTCCTAATCTCACTGGCTCTCAAAAGCTTCTTCTATTCAGCAGATCCGGTGCCAAATCAGGCTCTGCTCATAAGCCAATTTGGAAAAAAAAAACAAACTTTGAGAGTGTGGTAGAAGTACCTAGAATTCAAAACTTCATGACCAAAGTAAACAATCACACAGACGAGGTTGCTCCAGGTGACTGCAGGAAGTTGGACTTCCTAATTCAGGGGCAAGGCCTGCGACTCTGTTCCTTCTGTTCCATTGGATGCAGAGTACAACCCCAGGAAAGGCAGCAGGCCTCTAATATTCTGGTGTTTTAGTCTCCCATTCTGTAACTTTATTTCCACAAATGAGTGCAATCTTTCTATGTCTGTCCAGGAGGTTATTTATAATACTTCCAAATAATTTTTTTCTGTAGTTCTCTACCTACACAGAAGTTACTCTGGGCACCATCACGGGAAAAGCCTTGCACTGTTGATGATCTTTAATCAATCTCATCCCTTACACTGTTGATGACTTTTCACAGATTCTCATAATTTCATAGATTCTCCTGCTCTGAGGGCTCACCCTTCTGTGAGTATAGTTCTACATCTAAATGGTAATTCAGATTATCCATCTCCAAAGAGCTCAGCATTTGCATATCAGAGGGATGCGGTCCCTCATTCCTTTGGACCACTTCAAGGCTAGGTAATTTCTTCTTAAACTTTATTTCCCCAAAGACATCACCTGGGTCCCCTTATCTATCTGCCCACAATATTCCACCCCTAGAGTTTTTACCACCTTATATCTTTATCACTGTATCACTGTCATCTCATTTTTCATCGATCTGCTGGAGTAGGTGCCAGTAACATCTCCATTCCTCCCAGCCCTGAGATTTTAGCAGCCTCTCCTTACTCGTTCTTCTCAACAGTGCCATATTGGAGGCTTTTTTTTATTTTTAATTGAATTACCGTGAGAACGGTTACAAAGGTTTCAGGTTTGAGTCTCAGTCATGCAATGATCAAACACCCATCCCTTCACCAGGGCACATTTTCCACCACCAAGAGTCCCAGTATACCCCCCATCTCACCCTTCCCCCTGCCAGTGTGGCAGATGATTTCCACTTTACTCTCTCTCTACTTTGATTGCATTCAATTTTTCGATAGAAGACCTACCACTATTATTTGGAATTTTCCCCCAACATTCAGACCTTCCGAGAAGGCATCATTAGATACTTTGTTTTCTATTGCTGATTATGAAGAGCACGTGATGTTGCGCGGTTGCAAGAGTGGTGGCACAATTTTGGATTTCTGATATTTCAGGAATTAAGTCCAGAGGGATTTCTGACAGAAGCCGCTGAGTTCCGAGATTGGTTTGTGTGCCTCTGGGATCATGGCCATTCAGGAGCCAGAGGAGCCGTTCATGGGTGGCAACTTGGGGTCTCGTCAGGGTGGGGAGAAGAGCCAGTTCCAGTCCCCATCCCAGGAGGCCTCGTGTGTCTTGTCACTGCAGGAGTGTACCTCTCAGTCCAATAGGCTCTGAAAGATGTTGGTCATCACGCCATCAAGGGGAAGAAGGCAGAAGGGACAATGCCCCTTTCACCTAGGATGGCATGGGGCCGTAGCTTAATTCACAGTCCAGAGGCATGAGCCACTGTTAGATACAGTTTCAAAGCTTTCATGTTTGATACTCAGCTATACAATGATCGATCACCCACCCCTCCACCAGTGCAAACTTTCCACCACGAATATTCCCATTATTCCCTCACTTTCCATCTCAGTCTTTACGCTGCCTCTACAGCAGACAATTGCTCAGATAGTCTCTCTAGAGTTTTGGGAATTATATTTTGCTTGGATATTCCCACCACCATTCAAGCCTGCCTTCTAGGGGCAGATGCTAGATCATCTATTTTCCATTGCTCACTTTGTATATCAAGAAAGGTCCTGTTCCCCACATACCGGAGCCATGCTTGTAGAAGCTCATGGTCACCAGGATTCCATCTGGAGAAGGCGAGGAGACTGTACCTGCTCCATCCGGGGCACTCTGGTGATATCGGCTCGGTTTGGGACCTGGAGAATTCTCCAGTGTTGTGGTGACAGCCAAAATTCTTCACTGCTCGCAAATTTCTTATTAATTCATTTATCTATTGTCATTTACCTAATATGCTTATTTCCTACTTTACTTCTTGTGAATAATTCCAATTATTGTATTGGACAAGACTTGTATTGTAACCTATACAATAATTCTAATGGGTCATTCCTTGTATTGGACAGGACTTGAAATCTATACAATAATTCTAATGGGTCATGCCTTAAATTGTACAGATTTGAAAAATGTGTTGTCATGTTTCTACCATTACAGTATCTACAGAATAATTCCACAATTCCATTTCCCTAAAATTACCTTCTATTCGTCATATTCATCCTTGTCTCCCTCCTTCAAGTATGTAAAATTTATAATAAATTGTTCTACAAAGTGATTTCTAAACATCAACAGTAACGAAGAATATATATTTGCTGGTATTTCATCATGCACACTTGAAACTTGGACTGCACTGTTACTTTAACTAAAATATGTGTATTTAGAAATAGATGTCAGCAGGGATGGGAATTCTTATTTTGGCTAATCATCAATAACACTGGCATTATAAGTCTATTTTAGCTTTTTGGGTCACACTTAGCCGTGCACAGGGGTTACCCCTGGCTCCGCAATCAGGCATCACTCCTGACAATGGCTCAGGGGACCATATGGGATGCCAGGGATGGAGCCACAGTTGACTGCATGCAAGGCAAACACCCTCCCTGCTGTACTATCACTCCGTGGCTGCATTATGACTTTTAAAGTTAGGAAAGTTGGTATCTGATTTATATGAGGAAAATTACGAACAAGATACCCTTGTTACAATGGCAGAGATCTAATCTAAACCTGCTGAAGCAAAATGTGGGGTTTTTTGCTTTGTTCATCCAGATGCTGGCTTCTCTCCTGGCAACTGTTCAGGAACTCATTCCGTATCGGAGACGGTGCCCTGCAAAGGAGGGAGAGCTGCATCCAGGTGATTTTAGAATGACATAATCTCTGTCCAGGAAGTCTAGAGGAAATAGAAAACTTTGCTCCATTAGATTTAATCCTCTGTTAATCAGGACTCATGGGATTGCCTTTATAGATTTTTAAATTGAGTCTGATTTAAGAAAAAAATGTGGATATATTGGTTTATGGAAGTGAAAGTCTGAGAGTGTGTTGCTCCCACGAATGTCTAACCCAGTGGCCCAGACAATTGAGAATTTGCTTTTAGTCTATTGTCTGACTCTCTTCTTTGCTGGCTTCATTCTTGGGTGCGTTTTCTCTGCCTCTTGGCAAAATGGTTCCTGGCAGGTCCAGACTTGAGTGACTCAGTGATCTCATGAGTCTCAAATGTAGCACCTTATAGTTCCAGCTAATGTTCTAAGGAAAACTTGGCTTGACCTCAGTTGCCTACTGGAACAATAGGCTGCGATAATGGTGATATTTGGGATAGGGTCATATTAACATAAGAATGAGAAAAGAATTAGCTTTACCAAAACCGTAGGGAATGACACAGGGAGAGGAAGGTTTAGAAGAGACAAGGAGATATTTTGTTTTCTTTTGCATGCACCAGCAAAAAAGGAATATGTGTCTATTCTAAGTACCATCAACTTTGCAGAGCATGATTTTGAATTTGGGAGGAGGATATGTGTTGGATGGTGATACTGGCCCATGTTCTGGCTGAAATGCTTGCCGGCAATTGCTCTGCTGCACACACATGCCTCCATGGGTTTGCATTTCAGGCTGCAATCTTACACTTCTTTTTGCTGCACTGTTCATATACTCTGGGCTGTGGTATGGCTGGGAAATCACTTGCTGCACCAGGGATTATGGACAACCAAATTGCCAGGATCACACCTGCGCATGTGGCAGCACCAGGAATTAAACTCAAAGCCTCACACTGGGAAGATAGGAAGACTAGATACTGAACAATCTCTTAGCTCCTCAGATATTTTTTTACATGTTGTTTAACAAATATTATTTGGGGCCAAAAGTGTAGCTCAAAAGACTGAGAGCATGATTGGCATACAGGAGGCTTGTGCTCTGTCCCTGGCACTACACAGTCCCCTGACCACTGCTGGGGGTCACACCTGAATGCAAGCTGAGGAAACCTCCAAAGGGTGTGGTCCCAAATTGAACATCAAAATCAAGCAAGCAAACAAAACCTACTCGATACTTTGCACGCATTGGGGATAACTAAATTGTCTTGGAGGCAAAGGGAAGTGATTTTACAAATGATGGGTATTCATATAAAAACTGGAGATCCCCTGTGGACATATGCACATTCACTCACAGCCGGTTTGTCTATGTTCAATTTATAGCAGTATTTATTTGCCCTTCCCTCTCTCTTGGAGTCAATGGCAGCATCTTCACTCTGGATACATTTCTCTTTCCCTATGTCTGTACAACCAAGTGTCTTAAGATTTTATAAGTGGTGACGAAGGGCCTGGGGATCTGTCAGTGGTAGAGCATCTTCTTTTCTGCCGGAAATGTGTACGAACAGCTATTTGTCTGAAAGGAGCTATAGGGGGAGTTTTCGTCTACACTGGGGCAGAAATGGGGAAGCATAAAGGCAAGGAGCACCTCCGGAGAGTCAGCCACCACAAGGAGTTTTTATGGAGAAACTCTTCCCCTTTTTAACAGTGCTCAGCCTCTGTCTCACTTTCTGTTTTTCCTCCTGGGGAGTGAATGCATTCTCCATGCCATTCCTTCTGCTTACAGGAAGTTCTGTCACCTTTCTCTCTAGCTTATCACTATACAGCCAGACTTCACTTCCTTAGAGACTTTCCATATGCTCTATCCCACCGGAGTCTCTAAATTAGGCCCACATTCTCCCCAGAGCCTACACACAGCACATGTAAGCACTCCAACATTTATTGTAGTAAATCAAAGGCTGTTTGAAGTTCATGTGGAAAAATGGAAGAACTCTGAATTTCACTTTAGAAGACCAGGTTCATAACAGGCATTCTGTGTACTGAATTCCATAATTTTTTTTTTTTTTGCTTTTTGGGTCACACCTAGCGATGCACAGGGGTTACTCCTGGCTCATGCACTCAGAAATTACTCCTGGTGGTGCTCAGGGGACCATATGGGATGCTGGGTATTGAACCCGGCTAGGCCGTGTGCAAAGCAAATGCCCTACTGGCTGTGCTATCACTCCAGCCCCCATAATTCTTGTACTTTCAATGAATCCAGATCCTCTTACCATTCTCTAATAACAATGTTATCTTTTATAGCACAAGTTTACAATAAAATAAGTTAATTTAAACTAGATATTACATGCTTTTCTGTATTTATTATCTCTTATCAAGGTGTCTCTGTTCTCTACTAATTGAGATAATACATCCCTGATAAGGCAAAGGGTCCTAGGGCATCAGGTATCTCTCTTCACTGACCCTTCTGTCTGAATAACCATCTCCAGCATCTTTTCCCTGTTCTGTCCAGCCCATGTCTGATTCTTTCCTACCACACTTAATGTCACTGTCATTGAGTGATCCTCAGTGAGCTTAAATCCTTGATGAGGAGGGTTTAGAAAATTATAACATAAAGTTGTAGACAATTCCAAAACACTAAAGGCAGAAACTGTTTGAGACTTTACCTGAGCTCTGGATGCTTAAGTTCCCTTAGACACAACAGTCTTTTGGTTTGGCAGAAAAGTAATCCCATAGAGTGGGCACTTAAAAATACTTTGATAGACTCATACCTAGGTATAATCTCCTCCTCTTGGATGTGTGTGGAACCTGTGACTTGTTTCTAACTTAGAGTATGACAAAAGTGATGGAGAATTATTTCCATTATATTTCACCATATCTAAATCTGTCTTAGCAGAGTCTACTGGCTGTCATGAAATATTGTGCAAAGCAAGGAATTACTTATGGAAAGAGTGCATGTAAAGAGCCATGAGTGGCTTTTAGGTCCAAAAAGGAACCTCCATCTGACAACCAATGGGATGGATTTTCAGTTCTATAATAAAACTGAATTCTGGCACCAACAAAAAAAAAGATCATAAGTAGATTCTTCCTCAGTCAAGTCTCGAGCTGAGAATGTGGCCCAGCTGATACACTGATTGCTACTCTCTGAAACTCTTGATTTGAGGGCCTAGCCAGGCTTCTAACAAATGAAAACTATGACAAAATAATTGTGTATTGTTTCAAACTGATAAATAAGTGAACATTTTATTAAGTATAAATAAAAACTTAATTGAATATTCAACCTTTAATGAAATCCCCGCTGTTATTCTCGGAGAAAAAAAGCTGAAACTTTATTAAAATATAAATACATAGAGAAAAGTACACATTATAAAAACAACTGCCTAAAGAAGTTAAATAATCAGAAAATGCCAGACCTGAAATATAGAATCAGAACAATATTAGTCCTCCAAATTCCCTGATGAATATTTCCTTTTGATTTTTTTTTTTGGTGGTTCTGGGGATCAAATATAGGATCTCCCACATGTAAAGTAAGTGCTCTAACACTGGGGCACATGCTCACCACTGCTGATGACTGTTGAATTCTGGCAACCAACAAAATGCAACTGCTACAGTAGAGAAGTTCAGTTTTGTGTGTATCACTGTAAGCAGGGTCAAACACGTAGTTGTCTGTGTTTATGAAATTAGTGTTTAGAGACAATATTTCTCAAAATAAAGTTTGGAACTATATTGCATCTGAAAGTTGTTATTCATTACTGGGGCATGAATGTGCTTAAGAGCTATTGACTGAAGATATGGGAGGGTCCCTCTTCATTGGTGCAACACTTTACAGCCTGCAGTACACTTTGATAGTTATTATCTCATTGCATTATCTTAATCACACTGTTAAATGGGCTTCCCAGACATTTGCCTTTTAAAGAAGCTGCAGTTATTCATTATTGACTCAATATGCTCAGTATAAATATTGTAATAAAGGCTGATCTTCATGTTTGAAACAGAGAAATGTTACACACATATGTATGTGTATGCATGTATGCATTAATGTTTCTATTTATTCATTAATACTTGACCATTAATCTTGTTTTTAATGTCACTTCCTTTATTGTTTTGGTTTTGTTTCTGGCTTACATCTAGAGGTACTCAGAGCTAACTCCTGGCTGTGTGGTCAGGGATCACACCCGGAGGTGGTCAGGGGACAATATGAGGTGCCAGGGATCAAACCAGGGCTGCTATATGCAAGGCAAGTGCCTTCCTCGCTGTACTATATATATATCACATGCCTCTTATATTTATATGCCTATCTCAATATATGCCTATACAAATAAATGTATGTCTATATATTTCAAATAAAATAATCTCAATCTTACTACAGAGTCCATGAAATGATATATTTCATTTGTTTCTAAATATTTTTCTTCAGAAATCCCACAGTTTCATTGAAAGGAAGGTGGGAGAAGACAGCAGATAAAAGTGAAGGGGAAAGGAAACCAAGGGAGAGAAGGAGCACCAGCTCTACTTCGGTTCTTTAAATTATTGCTTCTTGATAAGTTTCACATAAAATAAAGTGTCCTTTTGCAAAAAAAGGAGGTCACCTTCATATTGTAATTATTTCTTCTGACAAGTTAAATTCAAATTCACAAAGGTTAAGAGTCTAAGAGAAAATCGTGCATGTTGACTCTTAGGCTTATTGTCTTTCATGGACTCCATCCTTGATGCCCATGGAAGATAAGCTGAAAAATGCTGAGAACTGCTTAGTTTAATAGAGTATGACTTTAGAATTATTCTAATAATGTTCTTCATATGTATGTATACATGTTTGACATTTACTTATAAACAACTTTCTTTTTTTTATATTTTATTGAATCACTGTGAGATAGTTACAAGCTTTCATGTTTGGGTTACAATCACACAATGATCAAATACCCATCC
>JAOXYA010057754.1:0-11977 GCA_028565675.1 Sorex palustris | reverse complement strand
ACGCTCAAGAATCAGGGATGCTGTCTCATTTGCCAAGGCATCAAAAATCAGATGGGCTGGACACATAATGAGGTTTAGAGATGACCGCCGGACTAGAGCCATTACTGACTGGATTCCAAGGGACGTCAAAATATCGAGTGGACACCCACCTACAAGATGGTCAGACTTCTTCGTCAAGACCCTGAATGATCGGTTTGAGGCTCTGCATATTTCTAGAACGAGCAGATGCCATTGGGCTACGCTAGCATGCAACAGGGATGAATGGAGATGTTACTGGCACCCGCTTGAGTAAATCAGTAAATCGATGAGTAACGGGGTATCAAGTGATCAAGTGACACACCCTATAAGCGAGATTTAAATGATTAATCAGACTGTCTAGATTATCTACACCCATTTTGACTTCCTCTATAAACATGGCGAAAGGCCTTGGGATACCACCTGCATAGAGAAGAACTCAGAACCTCTCTGACTGGGATGGAGCACATTCTCAGATGAAGAAGTTGGTGCCAGGGCGGGGTGGAGGGGAATGGCTGGGTTTGTAGGGTTCCTCCTGGCCTCCCTTAAGAGCCGGGCCCATGTACTGGAGACCAGACCTCAGAAGCCGTGTCAGGGCCCTGGTGTCTGACCCTGCCCCACTGCAAGCAGTCTCATCTAACGACCCACGCATAATTCCTCCTGGTGTCCTGGGACTCTTCTCCCCTACCCCCCGTATTAAACAGATGCCTTTTTTTTTTGCTTCCTGAAATGCTGACATTTTTTTAAAGCACATAATCAAGCACAAAAGCCTCCGGGGTGAAGAGGGATGTAATCAGGACAGAAATTAAATCGGCACTTAAGGACGAAGTTGATGCATTCTGAGAGCAATAAAAATCAGCTCAAACATGCGGGTGGAGAGTGTTGGTGCAAGAAGCCAATGGGAAATGCTTTTTAAATTCCACTGAAAACACTGGAAATATAATATGCCTGAGTTTTCCATATTTAAATAAAATATGTCAGAGAATTAGTCATAGAAGATTCGGATCAAGCCATGATGTGATTCAGGACGGGGCAAGCATCCAAGTTCGGAGCTGTAAGATTTGCGTGCAACTGGTAGCAAACGCGGGCTGCTGAGAGACAGTCCAGCCGGATACCTCAATGTCCCCAGACATCTGCGACACAGCAAGCATCAGAGCACAGGCCCTGTTTTAAGTGGCATCAGATCCTCAGTGTTCTCACAAGAAGGAAAAGTCTTTGCCCTCATTCTCCTTGTTTTGATATGAGAAGATGGGTATTAGCTGGGTCAGCTGTGTTTATCACTTCCCCATATATGGAAATCAAGCCATCACAAACACGGCTTAAACTTACACAGTCACGGTCCTCCCATTGTTCATCGATTTGCTCGAGTGGGCCCAGTAACGTCTCCATCGTGAGACTTGTTGTTACTGTGTCTGACATATCGAATACATCACGGGTAGCTTGCCAGGCTCTGCCGTGCGGGTGAGATACTCTCGGTAGCTTGCAGTAGCAATGCGAAATCTAAAAGTTTAAAAAACTCAAGGTTTAAGATTAGAAGGGTGTTAATTTGTGCCTCAAACAGTAATAAACCATGAAATTAAGATCTCTACTGAGAGTCTCATAAATTAAAAACCAAGCACAGGGTCATGGAGATAGTTCAAGTAATGGGACATATGCCCAGCATGTGCGAGGTCCTTAGTTCAATTACTGATCTTAATTAGAAAATCATGGTGGGCCAAGCTCAGGACGAAAATGCACTTTCTCGATTTCTTTTTGGCTGCCCCCTTCCACTCTCTCCATTACCCACGTAAGATCAACAGACAAAAGGTATAAAGATCTATTGTGAAAGAAGATATGATAATTAAAGACAGTAAACTACTAGGTTTGAGAACATGTTTTTTAATCTCTTGAGGGTTTTCTTTCTGTATCAGGACCACACACAGCAGTACTCTGGGGGTCCTAAGGCCATTCTCAGTAATCCTTGGCCCAGTGGAGTGGTGCTCAGAGTCTACCCTGTGTGCTAGGGATCAAACTCAGCGCCAAGCTGACTTAAGTTATCTTCCTGACTCCTTATGGGTTTTCAACTCAATCTGAGAGAAATAAAATTACTTTTATAGAAACCAAATGCACAAACTAAAACTGCTATTCTAGGTGCTGTGACTGAGCTAAGGTCCACAGACAAGTAAGAACCAAAGATTCCCTCCCCCACCTCCGCCCCCCTTCATTTCTGACACTTTGTCCTTTAAGGCAAGGCTATTCTTGCTTGTTTTTTCCCTAGGGCATGAGGCTAATGCTACCGTTTCTGAAGAATAACTGTCAAAGTCAGGCATCTCTGAAAACTAAAACCAAGGGACCTCTCACATTCCCAAGAGGGTCTCAGAGAAAGTTAGAGCTTTAAAGCAGATAATTTCCACATACACATGGTCAGAAGAGGCAGGCTGTGTTTTACAGAGTTAATCCTCCCAAAAACATATGGATCCTCAGGCAATGTTTGCAAACAATGAACAATAAGTTTCATGTATTAGCCAAAGTGACCTATGAATGAAATGGGCTCCGGCGCGTGATTAACTGTTTGTGGGTGATGGTGCATTTTGTTAAATGTGTGTGGTTAGTATTTTTAAATGTGTAGAATAGTAAGGACTTCTAATTTTAAGATCTCACTGACAAATGACAAGTATGATTTAAGTATTTTTAAATAAATGGCAAAAAATTAAAACGGTAATATAGGTAATTATTTATTGCTATTGCTGCAAGAAGAAAACAGCAAAATGTTTTACTATTCCCATTGCTATTATTGTGGTACAGCTAGATTATTGCAACAGATTCCAAGCTGGTCTCCATGTCCCCACTCTTGCCTTCCTACTATATTTTTAAGCGTAGTAGCCATAAGAATCTGCTCATTATTATTCTTTCTTTAGAACCTCCAAGAGGGGGCTGGAGAAATAGTACAGCAGGTGAGGTTCTTGCCTTGTATGCTGCTGATTTGCGTTTGATCCCAAGCATCCCATAAGGTCCCCCCAGTTTGCCAGGAGTGATTTCTGAGGGCAGATCCAGGAGTAACTTGTGAGCACTGCCAGGTATGTGTGTGTGTGGGGGGGGGAGAACTTACAGATTCTACAAAGTTCTATATAATTAGTCTTTCTATTACCTCTATGATTTACCTACAACTGCTTCTTCCTTGTATACCTTCCCCTTGTCTGAGAACCTTCTCAAACTTGCTAAACACTCCTACTCACAGCTTTTGCATAGCCATGGCCTCTGCCTGCTATCCTGCACCACCACAGCTTACTATTCATCTTCTTTAGTGTCACCTTCTCAGTGAAGCCTCTCCCTAACATACAATTGAAAATTGACAATTCCACATTTAGCAACATTCTATGCTCTCCTTTATTGCTCTTTTTAATTCAGAATATTTTCTTACTCAATGTAAAAATGACTTATTTAATTTATGCCGTGTTTCTCCTGACTAGGATATCAACCATTCAAAAAAATTTTGCTTGCTTTCTCGACGGTGATTGTTCTTTACTGATTAGATTGTACCTAATACATAATACTGATAAATATCAGAATAATTAATGGGAGATAGAGAAATATAATGTTTAAGCTTCTGAAGTTAGAATGGGTAAGCTTAACTTCTTCAGTGGGTTTATTTTTTTATTATTGAGAAATGTTGGGTTACATATTTTATGGCTACTATATATATTATATTTTCCTTAGGGATACAGTTTTATATGCCTTCAAAATACAATACTCACACCTACCATCAAACTATCATTATCCCTGGACCATCTATCCTTTCAATACTTTCCCCTTCTTTACTTTGATAATCTCAGTTCTGTGATCAGAGTTCAAGGATCTTGTTCTGTTGGCCTTTATTTTCGTTTTGTTTGCTCCCTTAAGCTTTGTTTCTTTACGCACTACATGTGAATAAGAACATATGGTACTTGTTGCTATAATTTATTATTTTGCTTAGCATGGTCACCTCCAATTTTCTAAAAGCAGTATTTTATTTTATAGTGGAGTAGCTTTCTATTATGTGTATATATATATACATATATATAATGCCACATATTCTTTATCAACTTACATAATTTAGCACTCGTATTTTTTCCATATTTTAATTACTATAAATAGTGTTGCAAAGAAGACAGGTGCGTATATATTCAGATTAGTCAGATTAGTGTATCTGTGTTCTTCGGATAGACACCTAGAAATGGAATTGCTGAACCAATTGGTAGATTTTAATAATGCACACACTGTTTTCCATAAAGGCTAAAGCAATTTACATTACCACCAACGGTGTATGAGAATTCCCTTCTCTATATTCTCAACAGCACTGGTTTTCTGATGGCCGTTTTGATTCAGGCAGTTCTCAGAGGTGTGAAATGATATCTCATCACTTCGCTTTGCATTCCCACACAATAAATGACAATCAACATTTTTTTTACATACCTATTGACTAACTGTATGTCTTCTTTGTTAAAATGCCTGTTTACTTTCCTCTCATTATTTTGATGGGGTTGTTTTTGGTTGTTGTTGAGTTTTATTCATTTTTATGTATCTTGAATATCAATCCTTTGTCGACATATGGTATGGCTAGTGTCTCTAATTTGGTAGGATTACTTCATTAAGTGATTTTCTTTTGCTGTACAGATGCTTCCCAGTTTGATGTATTTTACTGGTTTATTTTTTACTTTGTTTCTCTATTTGAGAATATTATCCCTTAAAATATCACAAAAATCAGTACCACAGAGTATCCTGCCATTCTTCTTCAATGAATTTTATGGTTTGGGGTCTAATACATAATTCTTTAATACATATTGAGTTAACTTTTGTGTATGGTATGAGATAATGACCAAGTTTTATTCTTTTGTGTATGGCTAAGCAATTGTCCAGTACTATTTACTGAAGAGACTTTCTTTCTCCATTTTATACTCTTGACTTCTTTAAGATAACTATTCATACATGTGAGTATTTATTTGGGGGCTTTCCATTATATTCCATCGACTCATTGCTATTTTTATTCTAGTAGCACCACTGTTTTGATTGCCATAGCATTGTAGATTATTTGGAAGTGGGGAATGTGATGCCTCTACTCTTCTTTTGTCACAGGGTTGCTTTGGTCTTTTGTGATGCCATACAAATTTCAGTAACATTTTATTTCCTTGAAGAATATCATTGGGATTTTGATAAGGATTGAGCTGACTCAGAATAATGCTTTCTTTGGGTAAGATAGCCATTTTAACAATGTTAATTGTTCCAATATACGACAGACCTCAGATCCTGGTTTAACCGTAATGTGACTTATAAAACATTTTATTTAGAATGAAAAAATTTATTCTCACTTGTTAAAATTAAATTAAATCATCTGAAAGTAACGAACATTTCTTGGGTAAACAATATCTACTGATATCAGATTTATTTTATGTTCATGTTTTTTTTTAATTTCCCTTCCCTACAGAGTAATCTGGAATATAATGGATGATTGTGAGAAAAGTAAAGACAAAAGAAACAATTGCCCTTAGACTACTGGACAGAAGTCAGTGCAGGACAATGATCCCTAAAAGTGATCCATAGATAAGGCAAATTCTACAATGAGACAGCATTCTGTCTGAGATACTTTACAAACTATAACATAGGAAAGTTGAACCAAACAGACCAAGGAAGTTTCAAGCAGTTGAGGAATGAGAAATAAACATTTAGGGAAGCACAGTGTGAAAAATCTATATAGGATGCACAAGAGGAAAAATCAATGAAAAAAATCCAAACAGCTAATCAACAATTCCCTAGATAGAAATTTTCAATCTTTTGGTCTCAGGATCTCTTAAACTCTCAAAAACTGAGAATTTCATAATGATTTTACTCATATGGACTATATTCATAAGAATTTAGTAAACTAGAAGTTAAAACTGGTAAGTTTCTGAAATATTGGTAATGTGTTTATCCATTCATCTAAACATAAAAGCTACATACAATGTTTTTATGAAAATAAAGATATTTTATAAAAATAATAGTGAGAAAAGTAGCACTGCTTTATCGTTTTTGGCAATTAAATTTTTGGTTTTTGACCTTTCATTTCTGTTTCTGAGTTCAATTTATTGCAATTCCTTTGGAAAACTCCACTGCACACCACTGAGTGGATGAGAGTAGAAAGGCAATGATATCTTAGAATAATTATAAAAATAGTGTTGAAATCATGATCCCTGGTGTTATTTTAAGACAGTTTTAAATTTTTAAACTTATGAAAATTAGTGAAGATTCTCAGGGACTCTGTGGCTCATTTTTTGCCCTAGAATCTCTGGTCAAATGTTAAGTTGTGTACATGTAGAATGAAACTCCACAGGGCTAGGAAAAGAACCACCAAGAAACTGTAAACTCAACAATTTTCAGTGCTCACAAAGATTGGAGGATATCCAAATTCTGACCAGCTAGCATGCAAAGACTTGTTGATTATACAGGATACTCAGTATAGTCCTCAGAAATATTATGAAGAAATATTATGGCATATCAACCTGTAACATCATGCTAGTAATCTCTTATACATGGCTCCGGGTGAAACACAACAATTTTCACACTCTTTCTTCTAAGGAAACATTTTTGGATCATTTTTTAGCGGATTATTCATAACAAGCAATACAAAATAAATTATTTAGGACCTGCTATTGGGGCAGGCTTGAGTGATGGTTGGGAAAATTCAAAATAATGGTGGTGTGAAGGTGTAATGGTAGTGTGATTGGTATTGGAATATTGAATGTAATAAATTATTGTGAACAACTTTATAAAAATATAATAAAATTTTAAAAAAAGAAAGAAAGAAATATTATTGAACAAAGGGCTAAACTTAACTCTGAAGCAATGCCTGCTTTAGTCTGACCAAAACAACTTTTGAAATAAGCATCAGTGGTATCAAACTGATCCATACATAATTTAGTTGCCTGTATCTTTAATGGAAGGCAACAAAATCTAAATTCAATAGCATAATACTCATCCAATTACAGAAAAACAAAGACCAGTAGATAATGTAAAACATAGGAAAATGTGACCCTGCACTTCACAAAATCTCAGTACAAAATACAGAAACAAAACAGATGACAACACACAAACTTAAAAATAGCTATATAATGTGCATAAGTAGAAAGAAAATATATGAGCATAAGAAATGAATGATAAAAAATAAAATGAAAATTATTTATTTGAAAATAAGATATTCTAAATGAAAAATTCACTACATTGGATTAAATACAGAGTGACAGAAGAAGACACAGCACTATAAGCTCTGTAAACTAAAATATAAGCAAAAATGGTCAGTCTTAGTGACATGTGAAACAGAATGTTAGAATGTCAATCTAACATTCATGCAGTTAAAGTTTCTGGAAAAAAGAGGAGCACACAAATACATATGGCAGCCTATTGAATGAAAAATTTCCATAGTTGAACAATATAAAGCTTTAAATTAAAGAAACTCAATAAACCCAAGCAAGACTGACCTAAAGGAAGCCATAGCAAGGTAAAACATAATTGAATTGTTAAAGAAACAATAAAAATAAATTTGATAATATAGGAAAAGGGAGATATTAAATACAAGCAAGTAAATACAGTAAAAACTCCTGACTTCTCTTTAAAATAAGTGAAGTCATAAAAGTGGCCTCTCTTTAATATACTGCAGCATGTGGGGAGTCCTGTAAATTTATAATTCTATGTCCAGCAAAAATAGCCCTTATATATTGGAGTGAAATAAAGATATTTTCAAAGAAAAGAAATTCCACTCCCATTGAACCTAAATTTATTTTTAGAGTGCTAAATAAAATTTTTACTTTAATAGAAAAAAATTATATCAGATGTAATGAGTGATCTATGAGGGAATATGGAGAGTAAAATAAATAATTTAAAATTTGGGTGAATATAAAATTTTCTCTACCCCTTCAAAATAATGACTGTTGAGAACAATGGTTTATAAACTGTGGCCCAAAAACCAGATCAGTGAACTTTGGAAAATAAGTTTCACTGAAAAACAGTCAAGCTCATTTTTTTACATACTGTGTATGACTAATGTTGAACTGAATAGTTGCAATCATATGTCTTGCCAAGTAGAAAAAATTACTCTTTAGACCTTTAAAGAATATGTTTGATTATCCATGGTTTAAACCAAAAATAATTCCATTGTATTGTGTGGGGTTTGTAGCCAAACAGACGTGAAATACTTAAAAACAGTAGTACAATAGTTAGGATAGGAGATAGATGCATGCTGTTGTAGGGACGAAAAGATAACTCAGAGGGAGGAGCATATTCTTTGCATGTCGGAGGACTGGGTTCAATCCCTGACACTGCATGGAAAATAGAAATGGTAAACTATTTCATAGTAGATTATAAGAAGTGAAAAATGTGTGTTTTACCTTAGAGTAGCCCCTAAAAAAATTAAATTCACAGGGAGCGAGAGAAATCGCAGAGGTAGAGTACATACCTTCCATGTACAAGTCTCATCACCTGGTCCAAACATCAAATTGTCAAGAATAACTGGCAGTATTTCCCTGAATCCTCACCAAGCACATTAGAGGTAGACCTATAGAAAATTAACATATTGGTTAGGTTAATGAGACAATAGAAAAATTAAAATATAAATATGCAAGAAATCAAAAAAAGGGGAGACAAAAAAGATGAGACAAAGGACAAAGAGAAAACGAGTGATAAGAGAGTTAATTTAAACCACATGTAGGTGATTCAACCAAGAGCAAAACTAGACAGTCCAATAGATCTTTAAAAAACCAATTATATCACACACATATATACACCTTGAATTCTCTTATATTTTGGAGGTATATGCCAAGGAGTGGAACCATTGGGTCATATGGAAGCATCTTTAAAACAAAAAATAAGAAAAGAAAAAAAAATCTCCAGACTATTTTTCATTGAGGCTGAAACAGACAACATTTCTACCGACAGTAAAGAGGCTTCTTATTTACCATATTTCCACCAATACAATGTCTTTTTGACATATGCCATTCTCACTAGTTTAAGATGATATCTCATTGTTTTGGTTTTCAATTTCCTGATAATATGGGAAGATGGACGCTTTTTCATATGCTTACTTCAATTATATCTGTTTATTTACTCTTCATTTTTGATGGTGATATGATTTTTGTTGTTGCTGAACTTTGTGAGTTCTTTATTTCTGTTATTAATCCTTTGTCTGATGTATGGTGTACAAATAGTTTCTCCCATTCAGTAGGAAGGAACTCAATTTTGGCCTGAGTTTCTTTTGCTTTTTTAAATTTGACATGGTGGCATTTATGGGTTTTTTTTTTATTGTTGTTTGCTTTTTCTTTTGGGTCTGTGGAGTCTAATCCTCTAAAGTCCATATCCTGGAGAGGTTCTATGTTATTCTCAATGTATTTTTATAGATTCTGTTCCAATTTTGAAGGATTTTACTTACTTTAAATTAACTTTTGTGTACTGTGTGAGATACTAATCTTTAATTTTGGGGAGAAGGGGGTTTACCCATACCTTGAGGTGCTCAGGGATTATTCCTGGCTCTGCATTCAGGGACCACTCCTCGGAACTCAGAGGATACTGGGAATTGAACCCAGGTTGGTTGCAAGGCAAACGACTGTATTATTGCTCCAGCACCTAGACTGTTTCATTTGTACTGCATGATGGCTATTCAGTTTTCCCAACAATTATTTGTTGAAGAGACTTTCCTTGCTTCCACTTTAGGTACTCGTTGCTCTGACAGATTTGGTGTCCCTAAATTTGAGGGTTTACTTCTGGGCTCTCAATTCTATTCCATTGGTGTGAAGTCTTCCATTATTCTATTGCCAAGCAGTTTTGATTACCACATAATTTAACCTAAAACAGAGAATTCAATACTGCCTTTCTTCTCTGTTTCTCACAAGTAGCTTTGCTACTCAAGTAGTTTTGAACTCTCTACAAATTTTTACTTATCTTTATACCTATTTTTATATTTAGAAGTTACAGTAGTATTAAAATTTTATATTTTGGTTATTAAATTAAATATTTAAAATGTTAATTATTAAAAGTTAATTTTAATAAACTTTAAATTATTAAATTTTAATTATTTTAGTATTAAAATTTCATATATTTTTTGTATTGATATACAAAATTACGACTCCCTCTCTCCCCGCACTGTTTGGTAATTATTTCACATAACACAATACCCTCCAAATTCATCCATATTGTCAACTACATTTTGTCTTTTCTTACAGCTCCATATTTTTACATTGCAGCCATATATACCATAACTTCTTGATCCATTCACCTGTATTTAGATATTTGGGTTGTTTCCATATTCTGGCTACTATACTAAGCATTTAATGGATATGTGTATATCCTTTAAAACAAATGTTTTTGTCTTTTGAGGGTAGATGCTGAGAGGTAGAACTGCTGGGTTGTAAGGGAGTTCTATTGTTACATTTTGGAGAAAACTTCATGCTACTTTCCAGAGGTTAAAACCAGACCACATTCCCACCAACAGTGAATGAGGGTTCCTTTCTCATCACATCCTGCCAATATTCCACTTGTTTCCATCATTTTAATACGTAAGTTCTCACTTGTAAGAAATATCTCATTGTTGCTTTAATTTTCATTTTCTCAGTAAGTGATGCTGAGTACTTTTCATATGCCTACTGTATGCCTTCTTTGAGGAAGTGTCTATCTTCTTTCCCCATTTTTGGATGGTTTATTGTTGAACTGAGTACTTTATAAATCTTGGATATTAGTCCTTTGTTGATATATTATATGAAAATATTTTCTCCATTTGTATATTGATTTGTATATATACAAATACGTATATTTGTATATAATCTCCTCATTGGCCACCCTCCAGAACTCATGGCTGTTTCTCCTGGAAGGGAGCATAAAATGAGACCCCTAAAGTCACCGGACTCTGCGCCAGGCTGTTTTCACTTGGGGCACCCCAGAGGGGGGAGGGTCAGAGTCCTCCCTGCCCCAAAGGACCCAGCCCCGGAAGCCGACCTCCACTACTCAACTGCCACCATACTCCAGGTCGCTTTCTACACGCTCAAGCCGAGCCTCACATATGAGTGAAAATATTCCCAGACACATCATAAGACACTGCCTACCCATTTTCCATAATTACCACACCATATTTGATGGGGTTAAGACAGTAGTCAACAAATCATAGAGGGAAATGTGTGTGTATGTATGTATATATATATATATACATACATACATACATATATATCTGTCACTGTCCTCCCATTGTTCATCGATTTGTTCATGCAGACCCAGTAACATCTCCATTGTGACAATTGTTACTGTGTTTGGCATATCAAATATGTCACGGGTAGCTTTCCAGGCTTTGCTGTGCATGTGAGATACTCTCGGTAGCTTGCTGGGCTCTCCCAGAGGGCAGAGGAATTGAACTCGGGTCAGCCATGTTGGCCGCTTGCAAGTCAAGTGCCCTACCTACTGTGTTATTGCTCCAGCCCATATATATATATAATAAATACTTGCCGGGATACTCTTGGAGAGTCCAGCAAACTACTGAGAGTATCCCACCCGCATGGCAGAGCCTGGCAAGCTACCTGTATCATATTCGGATATGCCAAAACCAGTAACAATAATGGGTCTCATTACCCTGACCCTGAAAAAGCCTCCAATACGGCAGTGTTGGGAAAGACGAGTAAGGAGAGGCTGTTAAAATCTCAGGGCTGGGATGAATGGAGACATTACTGGAGTCTGCTTGAGTAAATAGATGAATAATAGGATGACAGTGATACAGTATTATTGATTTGGTATCCTACTTTACTGTATTGGTTTGTTGTTTCTCAGTTTTCCAGTGGAGTCTTCAGGTCTTCTACATATAATAAAGGTAAAGGCCCTCCCGTTGATCGTCGATTTGCTTGAGCGGGCCCAGTAACGTCTCCATTGGAGACTTTTTTGTTACTGTGTCTGGCATATCGAATACTCTCGGTAGCTTGCTGGGCTCTCCGAGAGGGGCGGAGGA
>JAOXYA010057753.1:0-24462 GCA_028565675.1 Sorex palustris | reverse complement strand
TGGAATGCTCCTGGTCTACAAGAAGGACCACACATTGTCTAGTGTCCTGGGTGGGGGAGGGGGCCACGATTCTGAACCCCCCGTCCTGACCCCAGGAACCGACCTCCGGCTGCTCAGGAGCACCGGCTTCTCACGCCTGGAATCTTCCCGACACGCGGATGAGGGGCCGTGCGCCACGGGTCAGAGGACGGGAGAGTGATCCCCCCCGCCCGCCCTGTCCGCTCCTCCAGCGACGTGCTCCCAGATGCGTGAGCTTGACCGTCTCATGCATTTCTACGGCTCGACCATTCTTCATCCTCCAGGGGTGGCTCTGGACACTCTGTGGGCGGTTGGTCTATCAGAGCAGGGAGCTCGGGTCAGTATTTCGAGTTTCCTCATCCTAGGCATCCCAGAGCTGCTCTGTGGGCAAATCAGTTTCATGGATGTGTGTGCTGTGGGGCTGCGTCGTGTAAGGCTCTTACCAGTGGGGTGCTGTGGCATGTGGGTACTGTGGCCTGTGGGTTCTGTGGCTGTGGGTGCTGTGGCTGTGGGTGCCGTGGCCTGCGGGTGCCGTGGCCTGTGGGTCTTGTGACTGTGGATGACGTGGCCTGTGGGTGCCATGGCCTGTGGGTGCCGTGACTGTGGGTGCCATGACTGTGGGTGCTGTGGCCTTTTGGGGCTGTGGTTTGAGGGTGCTCTCACGGGTGAGTGTTCCTCTTCCCGGAGGGATGCTTTAAGAAGTGTTGTTGTCTTCTGCACCACAGTCTTGAGGGAAACGTCTGACTGATGCCTGGTGCTGCCTGACCCTGCGTCCTCTGTACCCGGCCAGCAGGAAGGGGGTCACTAAAACCAGACCACAGTGAGGATGTCCCAGCTCCTGGGCACTGAGCACAGCCGTTCCCCAGACGCTGAGCTCTAGTGGACGTGCCGGGCTGCACAGACAGGGCTGGTTGGGCACTGAAAGGCCAGCCCGCACCCGGGACACTCCCCTGCCCTGGGCTCCCTGTCCACCTCGGAACCTGCCGGAAAATCGTTCCTGCTGTGTCCGAATTGGGAATCTGGGGAACCAGGGCCAGGAGCAGGATCCGGGCCGCTTGCTCCAGCCCTGCAGTCCCCGGGCTCACGGGCAGCACTGACTCCCTGGACCGCGCCAGGTCCTGTGCCCGCAGGGCTCCAGGGGGAAGGGCACTGGGGGACGAGCGCATGACCGGGCTGGGGCGTGCCAGGGTCCTCTAGACTCTGTCGCAGAGTGCGTGCGCGTGGCCTCTGCTCCCAGCTGCGAGTCGCGGGGACCCTCCGGGTCACGGCTTCATGTGGGGAGGTCAGCAGCAGCTGCTGTGCCAACGGGGCCGTTGAGGTCAGCGCGTCACTCCCCATCCTTGGAGATGGGACAGACGTCCCGCTGCACTTGGCTCTGCCGTGCAGGCGCCTCTCAGACCACGTCCTCTCGCCAGGCACCGTGGCCGCTGGGCAACTGTAGCTCGCTTGGCAGCTCTGATGGCAGACAGCCAACCACGATGCCTCGCCAACCGCTGACCAGTACCTCACTGAGTGCCACCAACACATCAGTAACCCCTGACCTCCAATGCCTCGCTGAGAGCTGACCACCAACAGCTCACTGGCCACGAATACTGGACACTGGCCAATGATGCCTTGCTGTCTGCCAACCTCATAACCACCAAATCCTCACTGACTGCTGATCGCTGACTCCTCATTGACCACTGACCACCGATGCCTCGCTGACCACCAACGCCGCACTGATCAATGACCCACGAAACCTGACTGAACACTGGCTGCCGGTGCCTCACTGGTCACTGACCGCCGACACCTCACTGACTGCTGACTGCTGGTGTCTTGTTGGCCACGGATGCGTTTTGCAGACACTGACATTCGCTGAGGCTCAGCTGCCCACACAGGCCACCTCCTCACATCTGCTCACACAGCACAGTGACTCTGGCCCCGACCCTGACGCCCACCCCCACCACCTGGCCACTGGGCTGCCCAGCCTCGGAGTGTGAGTTATGGGGCCGGAGACACAGGACAGAGGCCAGTCACTCTCCTCGGAGCCCCACACACTGCTGGGAGTGACCCCGAATCACTGGGAGTGACCCCAAGCACCCCCCCAGAGTGACCCCTGAGCATTGCCAGGAGTGATTCCTAAGCTCTGTCAGGACTGATCTCTGAGCACTGTCAGGAGTGACCCCTGAGAACTGCCAAGAGTGACACCCGAGCACTGTCAGGGTGACCTCCGAGCACTGTCAGGAGTGATCCCCGAGCACTGTCAAGAGTGACCCCGAGCCCTGCCAGCCGCCACCCTGGCAGTGGCCGCTCCCAGGCACGCTCCTGCTCGCCACCACAGGGGCTCAAAGACCCCCGGCTCCTGGGCCCTTCCTGTCCCTTGCGCAGCCCTGAACTGAGCCCGGGTCCCGCCTCCCCGTCACAGGACACGGAGGAGGGCAGCGCCCACCACACACCTTGCTCTCACGGCCGCCCCTGGTGTGTGTCCAGGAGCCATGTGCTGGGCACCCAGCCTCAGTGGCCTCTGCAGTGCTTGGGTGTGGGTGGGCACAATCAGTCCCGAGGCCTGGACGCCAACGGTGAAGACGGGTCCGTGCCACGACCCAGACCGCTGGAGGGAAGGAGGCCTGCACCCCCTCAAGGAACACTCGGCACCCGGACACTCTGCCTTCTTGCACCCAAGGGGACACCCCTGCTGGCCCCTGGAGGGATGTTCGGACCTAGAGGGACTCTCCTGCGAGTGGTCGGTCACGGAGGTGCCAGAGAAGCTCCCCAGACTCGACGGACGCGCCAGAGAAACCCACAGGCTGTGCTCGGGGGCCACACACTGCCAGGAGTGACCCGGAGCACCACCCAGAGTGACCCCTGAGCACTGTCAGGGACTCCATGGAGAGAGCCCAGCGTAGCCCAGTCTGCGCACCCAGCATAGACTGTCCTCTGTCTCCAGCCCCATAACTCACACTCCCAGGCTGGGCAGCCTGGTGGCCAGGTGGTGGGGGTGGGCGTCAGGGTCGGGGCCTAAGTCACTGCTGTGTGAGCAGATGCCAGGGGGTGGCCTGTGTGGGCAGCTGAGCCTTGCTGGGGACCGTGTGGCCCCGGTGCTCCGCTGGGACACGGGCTCTCGTGGCCCCTCCATCACCAGCCCCGGTGCCCCCGCACCCCCGAGCACCCCCAGCCAGTCCTCCCGGAGAGAGAGAGAAGCCACAGGCCTCTGCCAGCCACAGACTCGCTGCCCGCTTTCCCCTCAGGTGTGTCATGGCCGGCACAGGCTCCGGCCTGCCTGCTTGGACCGAGTTCCCTCTGGGGTGGCCACGCTGAGTCGCCATCCGACCTCAGCCCCTGCAGCTCAGCACCCCGTCCAGAGCGGGGACAGGCGGCGAGCGACATGCCCCCAAGCCTCGCGGTCTGCTCGTGGGCACGTGAGCCGGCCGGGCCTCCCGCAGCGGACAGTGGACACACAGGTGATCCCGCACGGGCACTCGCAGCCGCGCTCCCCCGGCGGCCACAGTCACGAGTCCGGTGGCAAAGGGGCCAGCAGCCGCTCTCCCCGGAAGGGGGCACCTGCCCCCATGCAGCTTCAAGCCCCCCTCTTGACACCCCCTCGAACCTAAAGCACCGTTGAGAAGCTATGCACAGACCTGGGCTCGGGCCCAGCACACAGGCCGGGAGGACCCGGGTGGCAGGTCACAGAGGCTGAACCAAGCTGGGGTCTGGGCACAGAGTGGCAGCTGCGGCCGTGAGGGTTGTGGCAGCTCGAAGGGCCTGGGGTCAGCGGTAGGAGGGCGGGTGCCAGCTGGGCTCATCAGGTATGCCCCAAAGAAACAGTGACAGACAGAGAGAGCCACGCCCAGGGCGGAGCATCGAGGTCTGAGTATCGGGATCTGAGTACTGGAGTCTGAGCATTGGGGTCTGAGTATCAAATTTTGAGTACTGAGGTCTGAGTACTGGGGTCTGAGTATTGAGGTCTGAGTACTAAGGTCTGAGCACTGGGGTCTGAGCACTGGGATCTGAGTATTGGGGTCTGAGTACTGGAGTCTCAGTAGTGGGATCTGGGTACTAGGATCTAAGTACTGGGGTCTGAGTACTGAGGTCTGTGTGTTGGGGTCTGAGTACTGGGGTCTGAGTACTGAGTTCTGAATATCAGGATCTGAGTGCTGGAGTCTGAGTATTGGGGTCTGAGTATCAAGTTTTGAGTACTGGGGTCTGAGTACTGAGGTCTGAGTGTTGGGGTCTGAGGACTGGGGTCTGAGGACTGGGGTCAGAGTATCAAATTTTAAGTACCGAGGTCTGAGTACTGGGGTCTGAGTATCAAGTTTTGAGTACTGGGGTCTGAGTACTTGGGTCTGAGTGTTGGGGTCTGAGTTCTGGGGTCTGAGGACTGGCATCTGAGTATTGGATCTGAGTGTTGGGGTCTGAGTACTGAGGTGTGAGCATTGAGGGCAGATAGATATCGGGGCTAGGATGAGGGTCTGTGTCGGGATCTGGGCCCGGGCTGTGTCTGGCCCCTTGGCTGTCCCGGGGGAGGGTGGGGGCCGCCTCTGTGCTGAGACCTGGCTTCCTTCTGGGCTGCTGACAGGAAGCCGCGGGCACCCTGGGAGGTGCCCAGGGGGAGGGGCAGCTGCTGGCACTGCAGCGCCCGGTGTGGCGTGGCCGCCCCTCCCCCAGCTGGTTTCCCCGATGTCCCGCCCCACCGTTGGCCCCGACCCGCGGCTTCCGGGTCCCAGCCAGCAGATTGCACCACCGCCCCCCCCCCCGACTGCTCCCCTGGTCACCCCGGGCTCCCTGTGCATAGAACCAGCAGGCCTGGCCCCGGCCCTGTCAGCGGCCCAGGAGGGCAGAGGCCCGGCTCCTCGGAGACCCTCCTGGGCCCGGGGCTGAGCGGACTGTCCCTGAGCGGTGAGCGGTGAGGCGCCCACTGCACTGCCCTGCCCTCTGGGGTCGGGACATCCACGGGGACCCCCCCTCCATAGCGGGCACTATAAGCCCCCTGCAGCCCGGAGCAGAGGCAGGACCCCCGTGCATTCACACACGCTCGAGGCCCCTCAGGGCCGCCGCCAGGGCTGGAGCAGGTGCTGGCCGCCGGCGCCGTGGGTGGGAGGCCGCCTTTGTGGGCCCGGTTCCTTTCACCTTGTTGCTGCGTCTCCAAAAGGCAATTAGTGGTTTCGAAGGGGCTGCCGCTTCCTTCATTGCTGGGGTATTTGCATCATAAAGAAGCTAATTGGTAAACACCCTCTCTGCCCGCTCCCTCCGCTAATTGGCTCTGCCCCCCTCGCCCCTGCCCAGCGGCTGCTGCACGGGCCTGGTGGGCCTGGCGGGCCTGGCGCTGTCCACCACGTTGCAGCCCCCCCACCCCCCCCGCCCCTTCTTCTGGCCGCGTTGCCGGGAAACCGGGTGTCTGCTAATCTACTGGGTGTGCTCAGGAAGGTCTCTAGGGACCTCAGGAAGGGCTGTCGGGAGAGAAGCCCCTTCCTGCCACCCCCACTCCCGCCCCTGCTGCGGTGACCCTGCCCAGGAGCCTCAGGAGAGGGCAGCGGCCTCTGCGGTGGGGCCGTCCTCCACGGTCACCTGGCGTGCTGCCCCCACGTGCCCAGCCCCTCCTGAGAGAACAGCGGGGGGCACAGAGGCCTGGCAGGGGCTCTCGGTGCACCCTCCCAGCAGCGTGCTTCTGCCTGGCCTGGCCTAGTTACCAGGTTCCACCGGGCCGGGCTGTCAGCTGCGGTGGACATGGTGGACACGGGTGTTTGCTGTTTGCTTAGTGGCGGGAAAGGGGCCGGGAGCTCGTGTGTGGTCGTGGTAGGGGCGGCCCGACCTTCAGCCAGAGGCCAGTGAAGTGGAGCTCTGGGGGGGAGGAGCTGGGGGCCAAAGCCCCCCACCGCCCCCACGCGGTGGAGCAGGCGGGGGCGTGCTGTCCACCTGGGACTCCGGGCTCTGGCCACGCCTCCTCTCGGCAACCGCCTTTGCCCCCGGGATTTGCAAGGAGAGGGTGAGGAGAGGAGTGTGGACCCCCAACGTCAGGGCCTTCTGGGTGAGGGGTCCGGGCCCTGGGGTGGGGGTGCTCGGGGTCACTGGGATACCCCTGGTTGTGTGTGGGGGCGTGGAGCTCGCGGCCTGCCGTGTGCAGGACACGGACCCAGGCCTCTGAGCTTGCCCGGCCCTGGAACACGGCTCCGTGGGGGAGAAAAGGCTGACGTCCTTTCCACGAAGGGACAGATGAACAGAGGTAGCGCTCAGCCGCGTGGAGGGTGCTGGCGGTGGGTGGTGTGTGCGCCCGTGGGTGGCAGCTGGGCCGAGGTGGGCAGGTGTGGGAGCTCCGGGTGATGGGTGGGAGATTCGCGGGTGGTAGACCCCCGGGTGGAGGTACACAGGAGGCGTGAGAAACGCGGGATGGAGGTGGGGAGGGGCGGGCCCGTGGCGGGGAGGGAGGAGGCGTGTCCTCCCAGGGGACGGAGGGAGGGGACCCGGCGCCTCGCTGGGAGGGTGCCCAGGTCCAGCCGAGGGAAGCAGCTGGACTCCTCCAGAGCGTGGTTCTCGGGCTGCTCGGTGGGTCCAGCAGTGGGTCCTGGTGGCAGCTGCCCCGTGTCCACCCGGCTGTGTCCTGCTGTCTGGGGCCTCCTGGACGCGTCCTGCCCACTCCTGCACCCCTCATCTCCCCCTGCCATCAGCCCTAGCAGGGTCCCGGCCTGCCGGAGGCCTCTGGGAGCTGGGGACGGCGAGACGAGACGAATCGGATCACGCAGGGCCGCTTACCCCGGCCACAGGCCTGCGCAGGTCCCAGACCACGATTCCCCAAGATGCGACTCTTCCCCTCCCTCCGTCCTTCCCTCCCTCCCCCTCCCTCCGTCCTTCCCTCCCTCCCCCTCCCTCCTTCCTTCCCTCCCTCCCCCTCTCTTCTTCCTCCTTCCCTCCTCCCTTCCTCCCTCCCTTTCTTCCTTCCCTGGAACTGCGTCTTCACAGGAGGCCCCCCGGACTGGGCAGGGCCCACACTGTTCCCAGTGTCGCCCCCTGTGCTCTCTGCCTCCGCAGGGTCCAGGTCCGAGCATCCTGGGCCGGGCAGGGAGCCCCTCTGGCTCTTGGAAGGACCCGGCGTGGGCTGGCTCGGGCTGCCCCCTGGGCGGGCGCGTGGACTGCCTGCAGGGGTTCGAGCCTCCGCCCTCGGGGCCGTGACTCACCGTGGGGTGGCAGCAGCCGGGGGTGCCAGGGACGGGGACGGAATTGGCCACGCTCTCGGGCTGCAGTGGGCTCAGGCCTGACCTCCCCCCAAATCAGTGTCCCAAGGGGACACCCTGGGGTCACGCTCCTCCAGAGGCCAAGTGACATGGAAGCCTGGACAGGCCAGGGTGCACTTCCCACTGAGAGAAGGCAGGCTGGGTCCCCTGGGACGGGAGGGGAGGGAGGGGAGGGCTGCCTCGTCCCAGGGCCTCCTCCCCGGGGAGGCTCGGGATGGGGGGAGACTGGGGGGGGACTTGGTGGGGGAGGTTTGCAGGGGAGATTCAGAGGCGGGGAGATGCTCTTGGGGGAAGACTCCTGGGGAGGCCCTCGCGGGGGCAGTTAGCCACTCGCCGTGAGCACAGGACCCTCCCCCTCCATGTGAGCAGATTCGTGGCCCCGGCAGGGCGGGGTCCAGGGAAGGGAAGGCCAGTGGGCAGGGCGCAGAGGCAGGGTCAGCGATGCCCGATCCAAGGGTGCTGGCGAGGGCCGCAGAGAGGCCGCCACGCAGTCAGGGGCCAGGGCCAGGGCTGCCGTGTGAGGAGGGGGCCCACCGCTTGGGGCTCATCAGCTGGGAGGACGCAGGCCTGCCTGTGCCCTTCTGCGCAGGCTTCACGCACGGCCGCCCATGGGTGCCCTTACCTGAGTCTGGGAGGCACAGGATCTAGAACATTCCAGAGCGCAGGCCACCATCCAGAGGATTGCGGCAGGGCCACAGAGAGCCGGGCCTGTGCCTCAGTCCAGTGCCCTGGTACAGCCGGCCAGCAGGGCCCTGACTGTCTATGCGCCTGCCAGGGGCACCCGTGGGCCCAGGTGGTCCCTGTGGGTGTGCCCAGGCTGTATCTGGCTGTGTCAGACTGGGTGTCTGTCCGGCTTGTGAGCATGTCTGGCTGTGAGCACGTTGGACTGTATCCAGCTGTGTGGCTGTAGCTGGGTCAGACTGGAGCCTGTCGGGCTTGTGTGTCAGGTTGTGAGTGTGTCAGACTGTGAGTATGTCAGACCACGAGGGTGCCAGCTGTGTATGTCAGGTTGGGTGTGTGTCGGACTGTGTGTGGCTGTGTGTGTTGGGGTTTGTGTGTGTCAGGTTGTGAGTGTGTCGGACTGTGAAACTTGTCAACTGAGGCTGTTAGTGACAGACTGTGTCCACTCTGGGTCAGGCTGTGCATAGTCAGACTGAGCCAGAGTTCTTCAGGCTGAGTCCGACTGTGCTGGGCTGTGTCTGTCAGACTGCGTCAGGCTGTTTATCAGGCTGTGAGCACGGCAGGCTGCTGGATGATGTCAGGCTCATGTGTGTCCGGCTGTGCATCAGGCGTGAGCATGCCGGACAGCACGGAGGGGGGAATGTGCAGGGATGGACACCAGGAGCCCCGGGCACGCCTGGCCCCTCGGCGCTTCCTGAGGGCACTGCCGGGAGCTGCCCGGCCCACAGGTTCCCGCCCACTCGGCCCACGGGACCTCTCCGAGGGGCCCAGAAGCTGGCACCATGGTTTCATGCCAGGGTGCTGGGCCGGCCACTGCCCGCACACGTGCTCCAGGCAGAGCCTCGCTGGCGTCCTGCCACACTCAATGTCCCCGTGCCGATGCCGGCCTGAGCAGAGGACACAGTGCCGCGACAGGGGACGGCGAGGGGCTGTAGGCAGACGCCAGCCCACCCGGGCACGGCCGTCCTCGGCTCCTGCTCCCCTGCCTGTCCCCTGCATGCGGTCCCCTCTTCCACTGCCTGTCCCTCCCTCCCCTGCTCAGGGCCGGCCCTGTCCGTCCCGCTTCCCTCCCTTCCTGTCTCCTCCCCCCACCCCTGCGCCTCCCCGTCCATCGCTGCCCTGTCCCCCCTCCTGCCCTGCCCCTCCCCTCGCGCCGTGTCCCCGTCTCCCCTGCCCCTCTGAGTGGCGTGTGTGATGGGACTAATGACAGCTAGAACCAATTCCGGTAACGAGGTCACCTTGGGCGCTGTCTGACGCTGTTTTCCACAGCAGCTGCCGAGGAGGCCCGGCCCCGTGCCCAGAATCTCTCGCTCAGCATTGGGGCCGGGGCAGGAGTGTCCGAGCCGTGGGCGAGCGGCCGGCCGCCCCTCGGCCGTGGCGGGGACGTGCTTGCCTGCGCTGAGTTTCCTGACATGCCAGCAGCTGGTGCGGCGGCCAGGGGAGAGTTCACGCGTGCTCCTGGCAGAGAACTGGGGCCATGGGGAGGGTGACATGCATCACATGAGAGGCTTCAGCGCTGCATCCCGGGGTCGGATCAGGGGTCAGGGAGCACGGTGGGGACACATGGGGTTAGGGAGCACAGTGGGGTCAAATGGGGTCAGGGAGCACGATGGGGTCACACGGGGACAAGAGAGCACGGTGGAGTCACATGGGGACAAGGGAGCACGGGGTCACAGGGGGACAGAGAGCACAGTGGGTCACACAGTGACAAGGGAGCACGGTGGGGTCATATGGGGTCAGGGAACACGGTGAGGTCACACGGACAAGGGAGCACGGTGGGGTCACACGGGGACAAGGGAGCACAGTGGGGTCACAGGGGGACAGGGAGCACATGGGAGAGGCGTCTGCGCAGCAGTAGGACAGGCAGACGCAGGTCACGGGGGTACAGGGACGCACGCGTGTGTGCAGGCCGTGCGGACTGGGGCGTGTGTGCTGGCTGCCCGGCAGGACGCCCTGGGCCCGTCCTCGTGGCTTGGCTGCCCTCCGGGGGACTCAGTTCCCCAGACCCGGGGGCCGTGTGGTCTCCGGGCGCTCAGAGTTGCTGCTGTGTGTCCTTGCGGTGGCCCGGTGGTGAGCGCAGGTGGTAACCCGTCTCCAGGCCTGGCACACGGCGTGCTCAGAGGGCTGTGGTCACTGGCTGGGGACGGGCTAGGTCACGGCCTCATCCGAGCTGACCTGCATCCCGTCCGGCCCTCACATGGCTCGCCGGGCCCTCCTGAGCGTCCTGGCGTCCAAGGCTGCCACCACAGCATGCTCTCCCAGCAACCGGATTGTTCTGGAAGAGTCCTGGAGGCTCTGCGGCTGGCCTCGGGCAGGCCCGCGGCCCCACAGATGGCGCCTGTGCCCTCCTGGCCGCGTGCACTTGGCACCAGCATCTCGAGTCGCCCTCTCGAAGGAGCTGAGGGTCAGGAAACCGTGACTGCAGAGTCCTGCCCGGCAGCAGGGGACGGCCGAGAGTGCCCCTGGCGGGCCGAGCATGGGCACCCGCCTCCCTGCAGCCTGTCCGTCCTGGGGAGCAGAGCCCACAGCCGAGCCACCGTCCTGCCCCCCTGAACAGCTCGGCGAGGGGCCCTCCGGTCACCCGCGTCTGCCCCATGGGTCCTGGAGCGTCCGTGCAGTGGGTCACCCCCCAAGGCGATCAGCGCATCTAGAACCTTCCCACTTTAAGCAAAGTCCCGGGCCGGCTGTGGGATTCCCTGCGGTCGTTACCCAGGCTCTGCCTCAGAGGTCAGATGTTGGCTCTCAGTTTCCGTGGCTCAGAGACCCAGCAGCTCCCGATTCTGGTTTGGTCTCGTGCCAGAGCCCAGCGACCTGCCACCAGCAGGGACAAGGCCCGAGTGCCTGGCGCTGGGCCTGACAGATGCTCACAGCCAGGGGGCTGGAAGCGGGTGCTGCCCTGCCCTGCTCGCGTCTGCCGGCCTCGCCACTGGGCACAAGCCCCCGCCTGGCACAGGGCACGGATGCTCTCTGGAGAGATCACGGCACCCCTCCAAGCCCATGCTCACACCCGCTCTGGAGAAGTCTGCAGGGAGGGCCCTCTGCTGGACCCAAGGGTCCCCCCATGGGTGGACAGATTAGAATAGGATGTAAGCTTATCAGGTCGCCATCGCCCGGATGGTCCCGTCATCACCCCGTCACCCCACTGCCCATCCCCCCTCACCCCTCGCCTCATCACACACCAGAACCTCTCATCCACTAGAGCGTGTCCCCGTCGCTACCCTTCCTGTTGCTGAAGTGGCCAGTGTTTTCGCAGGTGCCAGAGCTGAGCCGTGGAAGCTGGTACTGAGGAGACCGTAGGGGGCCTGTCCTGCACTGCTGTATGGGAAGCTGGTCTTTTGAGGGATCCTTGTCTAGTATCCAGCATCCAGAGGACTCTACTCAGCCTCCCCACCCGGAATCCCCTCAGCCTCCACACCTGGGGATCCCCTCAGCCTCCACACCCAAGGATCCCCTCAGCCTCCACACCCGGGATCCCCCAGTCTCCACACCTGGGATCTCCTCAGGCTCCACACCTGGGGATCCTCTCAGCCTCCACACCCGGGGATTCTCTCAGCCTCCACACCCTGGGTCCTCTCAGCCTCCACACCCAGGATCCCCTCAGTCTCCACACCTGGGATCCCCTCAGTCTCCACACACAGGGGCTTCCCTCAGCCTCCACACCCAAGGATCCCCTCAGCCTCCACACCCGGGGATCCTCTCAGCCTCCACACTTAAGGATTTCCTCAGCCTCCACACCCAGAGATCCCCTCAGCCTCCACACCCAGGGGATTCCCTCAGCCTCCACACCCGGGGATGCTCCATGCAGGGCTGAGGCCCAGCATCCTCCAGAGCCTCCTTGTGGGCTGAGCTGTCCTCCATGGCCTGCGAGAGCCTGAGGGGGCATTGCCACATGCTGGGGGTGTCCACTGAGACCTGAACCCTGCCAGAGTCCCTGCGTGGATGACCCCAGCCCAGAGCAGCTGCTGCCGGTGACAAGGGACCCACATTTCTGTGCGGCCCCCACCTGGCCTGGGGTCAGCGGCTCCCCCCTCCCAGCTCTGCATGTGCGTGTGTGTGTGCGTGTGTCAGGCGGGGCTCTGACCCGTGAGGGCGGCTCACTGCGGCCGCCAAGCTGGTGAGTCCTGCCAACGCGAGGCCCTGGGACACAGCGCGCGCCCCACTGCGGCTGAGAACGGAGGCGGCCCGTGGGGGTGGGAGCCTCTGGGCCTCCGTTGGCCCGACATGTGTGTCGCCCCATCCTTGCCCTGGTGGTCGGCGGCAGCTCGAGAGCAGCAGCTCCCTCCAGCCTGGCTGCGGGGTCCGGGGGGCGCCCAGTGCTCGTTTCTGAGTCGCTCTCCTCCGGAGTGGTTCCAGTTTGGGTTCGTGACGGGCAAGTAAGGGTCCTTCAGAAACCGAGACCCGGGCACCTAGGTCAGACTGGCCTGAGGGCGCGTCAGTCCAGAATCGGCCGCTGCCTCTCAGTTCCATGTGGACCTCCCGGGTGGGGGCACGGCACGGCGGGGGCTGTGGCAGGCACTTGCTCTCCTGGGGGCAGGTGAAGGGGTGCCGAGCTGACAGGGCTCCGGCCCCGGGCCAGTGGAGCGGGACCCCCAGAAGCCTGTGGGTAGAGCCTCCTCGGCGTGAGGTTGGCGGGAGTCCGGCTGACGGGATGTGCCCCCGTGATGTCCCACGGTGTGCAGGAGGCGCTTCCAGGGAAGCCCCGGGGGCTCACGTCTCTCCTCTCCCCACAGCTGACAACAAGGACCGACTGCAGAGCGCGACGGGGCTCAAGGTCCTTGGAGCTGGCGTCGGGTCGGTGAGTACGGCCGGGGGCCTCCTGAGCACGTTGACAGGGGCCGGGGAGCTCAGACATCCGGTTGCTGCCGCATTTCGGTGTTGAGCCCCCCGGGGCAGACACAGACCCCCACCACCCTCGTTCTCGGCAGGGGCCACACAGGGACCCCTGGTTCCCAGGTGTCGCTGAGGAGGCAGTACTGTGCCGCACCCCAGCGGAGGGGAAACGCCGTGGGGTGGGGCCGACCCGCCCACTCGCTGTTGTGGAGGGGGGGAACAGGGCCAACTCGTCCCCTTGCCTCTGGGGGGCTCGGACCCATCTCCCTGCTGGGAGGGGGCCAACACCCGGGCAGTGAAGCCAGGCTCCCGGGGCCACCTCCAAGCCTGACGTGGGAGCCTGTTGCCGCCGGGGACACACACCCGCCAAAGCGCTCTGAGCCTTCACGCAGGGAACTGACTTGCGGGGGCTCACGGGGCTTGATTGGGGGGATCTCAGGGTGCTCACGAGGCCCGCCCGGGCAGAGGGGCACTTCTCCAGAGCCACCGCGAGGATGCCACGGTGCCCCCTGCTCCAAAGGGAGGCTTGTGTTGTTGGCACCAGGAGTGTGTGAAGGGCTGTTCCACACGCACGTGAGGGGCTGACTCATGCCTCTGTGAAGGGCTGTTCCACACATGTGTGAAGGGCTGTTCCATGTGTGAGAGGGGATGTTCCACACGTGTGTGAAGGGATATTCCACATAGGTGAGGGGTCGTTTCATGTATGTGCGAGACATGGCGCACATGTATAAAGGCTGTTCCACATGTGTGAGGGGCTCTTCCACATGTGTGAGGGGATGTTCCACATGTGTGTTAGGAGCTGTGTTCCACATGTAGGTGAGAGGTGGTTTCAGTGCGTACGTGAGAGGATGTTCTGCATGTGTGAGGGGCTGTTTCATGTGTATGAGGGGATGTTCCATATGTGTGAGGGAATGTTCTATGTATTATGAGGGTACATTCCACATGTGTGTGAGGGGCTGTTCTATGCATTTGTGAGGGGATGCTCCATACGTGTGAGAGAGTGGCTGCTCCACGTGTGTGTGAGAAATTCTGTCCCACCCATTGTGAAGGGCTATTTTACACATTTTTGAGGGGAAGTTCCACCCACATGTGAAGGGATGTTCCGTGAGTGTGTAAGGGGATGTTCCACCGTTGTGAGGGGCTGTTCTGTGTGTGTGTGAGATACTGTTCCACCCATACATGTGGGATGTTCCACACATGATTTTGTTGTGTGTGTGAGGGGCTGTTCTATGTTAGTGTTTTAGGGGCTGTTCCACCTGCATTTGGGGGAGGCTGTTACACGTGTGTGAGGGGCTTTTCCACCATCTGTGAGGGGACATACTATGCTTGTGTGAGGAGATGTTCCGTGTGTGAGAGGAGCTGTTCTAGGCATGTGTGACTGCATGTTCCACCCATGTGTGAGGGGATCTTCCACTGATGTGAGTGGCTATTCTACACGTGTGTGAAGGGATGTTATTGCATGTGTGAGAGGATGTTTCCTGAGTATTTGGGGGCCAGTTTCACATGTGTGTAAGGGATTGTGTTCCACCCATGTGTGAGGGACTGTTTTTCCTGTGTGTGAGGGGCTGTTCAACATGTACGAGGGGCTATTCTACTCATCTATGAGAGGCTCTTGAAGGTGTGTCAGGTGTTATTC
This sequence comes from Sorex palustris, assembly GCA_028565675.1. Classification (NCBI taxonomy): domain Eukaryota; kingdom Metazoa; phylum Chordata; class Mammalia; order Eulipotyphla; family Soricidae; genus Sorex; species Sorex palustris. The sequence continues at coordinate 10,092 of JAOXYA010057753.1, read as the reverse complement.
TATGCATGTGTGATGGACTGTCTCACATGTGGGTGAGGAGCTGTTCCATGCTCTGTGAGGAGTTGTTCTCCCTATGTGAGGTGATGTTCCACCGGTGTGAGAGAATGTTTCAGGCGTGTGAGAGGGGATGTTCCAGTCGTGTGTGAGGGGATATTCCGCTTGTGTTTGAGGGGCTGTTCTATGCCTGTGTGAGGGTATGTTCCCCTCATGTATGAGGTGCTCTTCCATATATGTGTGATGAGCTGCTCTACATGTGTGAGGGAATTTCCACATATGTGTGAGGTGATGGTCCCTCTTGTCTGAGGGGCTGTTTTACACATGTGTGAGGGGATGTACCACTCGTGTGAGGGGAAGTTCCACATGTGTGTGAATGATTGTGTTCCTTTCAAATATATGGAGAAGTTCCACTGTTGTAAGGGACTGTTACACGTGTATGAGGGGCTGCTCTACACATGTATGAGGAACTGTTTTACTTGTGTGTGAGGGGATGTTCCACCCATGTGTGAGGGGCTGTTCCATGTGTGTGTGTGAGTGGTGGTCCACTCATATGTGTAAGGGATTGTTCCACATGTATTAGGACCTATTCTATACACATGTGAGGGGCTGTTCCACCCCTGTATATGGGCTGTTCCATCCATATGTGAGGGGCTGTTCTTTACCTATGTGAGGGGATTCTGTGTGAAGTTCTGTTCTACACATGTGTGAGGGAATGTTTCCCCCATGTGTGAGCAATTTTCTACATATATAAAAGGGCTATTCTACACCATGTGCGAGGGGATATAACACTCATCTGTGAGGGGTTGTCATATGTGTGTGAGAGCTGTTTCACCCATGTGTGAGGGGATATTCCACCCTTGTGTGAGGGGCTGTTGATGTGTGTGAGGAGCCATTGCACCACGTGTGAGGGTTGTTCCACACATGTTTGAGGGGAAGTTCCACGCATCAGAGGGGCTGTTCCACAAACGTGTGAAGGGTTGTTCCACAAACGTGTGAAGGGTTGTTCCACATGTGTGTGAGGAGCTGTTCCATCTGTGCGTGAGGCACTGCTTTACACTTGTGTGCGTGGGTGCACCACACATGTGTAGGGGCTGTTCCAGAGGTATGTGAGGGATTGTGTTCCAGCCTTGTGTGAAGGGATATTCCTTCCATGTGAAGGAGCAGCTCCATGTGCATGAAGGACTATTTTATGAGTGTGTGAAAGGCTGTTCCACCTGTGTGTGAAGGCTGTTCCATGTGTATGAGGGACTGTTCCTCCCATGCATGGGGGCTGTTCTATACATGTGTGAGGAAATATTCCACTCCTGTGTGAAGAGCTATTCCACGCATGGTATGAGGGGCTGTTCTATGCCTGTGTAAGGAGATGTTTCACACATGTGTGAAAGGCTGTTCCACACATGTGACAGGATGTTCCACATGTGTGTGAGGGGATGTTCCACCCATGTGTGAGGGCCATTTCTTGCATGTGAGGAGCTGGCTGTTCTATACATGTGAGAGGAGTGGCTGTTCCTCTCACTTATGAGGGGTTGTTTCACCTGTGTGTGTAAGGGGCCATTTCACCAGGTGTGAGTGGTTGTTCCATGCATACGTGAGGGGATATTTCACTTATTTGTGAGAGGCTGTTCTACGAATGTGGGAGAGGCTCTTTCAACTGTTGTGTGAGGGACTATTTCACATATGTGAGAGGCTGTTCCACATGTGTTAAGGGATCTCCCACCCGTGACTGAGGTGCTGTTCTAGCCATGTGTGAGGGGTTGTTCCACATGTGCATGAGGGATTGTGTTATACCCATTTGTGAGAGAATGTTTCACTCATGTGTGATGACTGTTCCGCGTGTATGTAGGGCCCTTCTAAGCAAGAGTGAGGGGATGCCCCGCCAGCTCTACATATGTGTGAGGGTGTCCCACCAGTGTCTGAGTGGCTGTTGTATGCACATGTGAGGGGATGTTCCACCCATGTTGGGGGGATATTCCACATATGTGATGGCAGAGTCCACATATGTGTGAGGGGCTGTTTCATATGTGTGGGAGGGATTTGTTCAACCTGTGTATGAGGAAGTTTCATGCCTACAAGGAGCTGTTCTACACATGTGTCAGGGGCTGTTCTATACATTGTGATGGGTTATTCCACCTGTGGGTGAGGGGATGCTCCACCCATATGAAGGGGATTTTTCATGCATGTGTCAGGGCCTGTTTATACACATGTGAGGGACTGTTGTACATGTGAGTTGTGTCCATTTGTGTGAGGGCTGTTCCACTCGTGTTTCAGGGGCCATTTCACGTGTCTGATGTGCTATTCTTCACACATGTTTGAGGCTGTTTCACTCCTGTGTGAGGAGCTGTTCCATGTGTGTTGAGGGACTTCCATGGTGTGATGTGATGTTCCACCCATGTGTGAGGGGGTGTACCACCCTGTGTGAGAGGTTGTTCATGTCGTGTGAGGGACTGTTCTACTCGTGTGTGAGGGGTTGTTCCTCCTGTGATGAGCGGATGTTCCAGGCATTGTGATGAGCTGTTCCACACATGTGTGAGGGATTATTTCCACCCATGTGTGAGAAGGTTTTCCACCCACGTGTGCGGGACTATTCCATGCATGTGTGATGGTCTGTTTCACCCATGTGTGAGGGGTTGTTCTAACATATTTGTGAGAGGATCTTCCACTGTGTGAAAGAGGATGTTCCACACCTGTGTGAGTGGATTCCACCCATGTTCGAGGGGATTTTCCATGCCTGTGTGAGAGGTTGTTCAGTGTGTATGAGGAGCTGTTCCACCCATACGTGAAGGGTTATTCCAGTGTGTGTGAGGGCCTGCTCCACCCATGTGTGAAGGTTTACTCTTTGCCTGTATGAGAGGCTGTTCCACATATATTGAGGGGCTGTTCCATGTATGTTGAGGAACTGTTCCATACGTGTGTAAGAGGTTGTTCCACCCGTGTGAAGTGACAGTCCATGCGTGTGTGAGGGTCAGTTCCACCCATGTGTGAGGTGCTGTTCTACACATGAGTGAGGGGATGTTCCACCATGTTTGAAGGGATGTTTCACATGTGCATGAGGACATGTTCCACAGCTGTTCCACCCATGTGTGAGGGATGTCCCACCCATGTGGGAGGGATGTCCCACACTTGTGAGGCACTGTTACATGTGTGCTTGAGGGGCTGCTCCACGTGTGCATGAGGGGTTGTTCCACTTGTCTGTGAGAGAAAATTCCCCATGTAAGTTTCTGTGTGAGGGACTGTGCCCCACATTGTGTGAGGGCCTGCTCCACATATGTGTTCGGGGATGTTCCTCCCAGGTGACTGATCAATGAACTGTTTGGGGTACACAGTGGGTCATCACTAAGCTGTTTTGGGGGGTGTGGGTTGGGTCATCACTGAACTGTGTTTTGGAGTGCAGGTGGGTCACCAGGAGCTATGTTTGGGGATGCAGGTGGGTATCACTGAGCTGTGCTTGGGGGTACAGAGTGATCACTAAGCTTTGGAGTGCAGGTGGGTCATCACTAAGCTATTTTAGGGGGTGTGGGTTGGTTCATCACTGAGCTGTGTTGTGGGGTGTGGGTGGGTCACCAGGAGCTATGTTTGGGGGTACAGGTGGGTCATCACTGTTTTGAGTTTGGGGGTGCAGGCGGGTCACCCATCACTGAGCTGAGTTTAGTGGTATGGGGCAGGTCATCACTGAACCGTGCTTGGGGGCTCAGTGCTGTGCCTGAGGGACCTTGCCCAGTCCGAGTGACTCCAGCCCCCTCCCCAGGTGGCTCCTGTGACAGTGCGCAGCCCCGTATGGGCCGGAGGCCCAAGTCTGCTATCCTGGTTTGGGGCACGTCCGTGTCCTGCACATCTGTGTCTCAAGGACCCGACACCCTCCTGCCATTGTCTGGCCCCTGGGTGTCTCCCTAAAGGATGCCTCACCCCAAGCGGCCTCAGCAGAGTCGTTCCCCGTGACACAGTCCAGGGACAAGGCGGGCTGCCGGGCAGCGGGGGGTGAGGGGGGAGGCCAGGTCCAGTGCGACCTGGAGCCACGACTCTCTATTCTCGCCCCCCTGTTGCGTGCCCCGCGGGGCTGTGGGGTCTGCAGGGTTGTGGCCCTTCGTGGCCGGGTCGGCTGATATGGGGAGGGGGCAGCCTCAGGCTGAGTGTGCGGTGCCCCCTCGCCCAAGCCGGCAGCCGCAGAGTCAGCTTTGGGGGCACTGACGGGCTCTGTAGTGGAGCCCTGGCCAGGACCCGGGGCCTCTTGCCTGCTGGGCCCGGGCCCTGCTGCGCCAGGAGGTGTCCTGGGGGCCAGGGGCTATGGCAGGTGGGCAGCTCCTTTACTCCCGCACAGGGCGTCCACGGCAGGGACGAGCAGGACTTCCCCAGGGACGCCAGTTGGCCCCACAGCCTCTCCCCTGTGCCTTGGGCACAGTCCATGGGGTCCCACTCTGGGCCCCCAAGTCCGTCACCCCTGAAGGGCCTCGTTGAGGGTGGGCTGGGCACATGGGATGGCCACAGGGAGGTCTCGGGGCGTCTGGAGGCCGTCAGAGCTCCACAGGGCAGCAGGAGAGTGACCGCCAGTGCGTGGCCGAGGCACCTCCAGGCTCTCTGGCCCTCACGTCCTGAGGACACCCAGTGGCAGCACTTGGGGGTGACGGGTCGAGATTAGGAGAGCAGACAGCCGGAGGGCAGCGGGAGGAAGACCCTCAGCCTGCCTGGGTCACCCGCCTCTACATGGACATGCCTGAGCCCCTCGTGGGAGGGGTGGGGAGGGGGTGCCCCCTCCCGCAGGGCCCACGCTCTGACCCGCTGTACTCAGGAGCTCGGTTCCTCCGGCCAGCCTGGGCCATGGGGTTCTAATTTCCAGCCCATCCTAGATTACAGGGGTGAAAAACAATATTTAATCCCTCCTTAACACATGAATAAGCAGAATCCGCCAGTTCGGCCCGACAATAACAGGATTATCTCAAGAACTGTCAGTTTATGTGAAAACATTATGTTGCCCAAATTTTCATAAAAATTAGCCGTGGATAATATTCAAGATCAGAGCAATGGGAAGAGAGGAGTCTGCACGCACGGTAATAAATATTCATGTGTGTCCGCCAGCTCGGGAGATGAAAGTCTAATCAAGGGCGATTCATGCACCGGCTGTTTTTTTCACCAGGAGGTTTCATCTCGATTGGGTTTGAAATGGAAATCAGTCTCCCTGGGGTCCTCCGGAGGGAGCACGGGCACCGCGGCCAGGTCGGGGAGGGCAGGGCGGGGCGGGGCGTCGGGCACACGGGCAGCTCGGCCACTCCAGTGACCTTCTGGAACTCTCCAGGCGGTGGCCTCTGCCACAGGGAACGTCCTGCTGCTCGGCCCCAGCCAGAGCCTGTTCCGGTGGCAGCATAGGGACCTTCCTCCACATCAGAGCACACACGTGTCCCGTGTGTGCCACGCCTGTGCCGGGCTAGGGTCAGCCTTGTGACGCGTTTGCTGACAGGAGCCACACATCAGAAGGCACTTTCTCTGCATGACAGTATCTGATCTTTAAAGTGATGACTCATGTTGTGGTTCTGCGTGAGGTGAGAGTCCGAGCAGGTGTGTGTCCGTCTGTGTGTGGTGTGTGAGGTGTGAGTCCGTACAGGCACATGTGTCTGTGGTGTGTGAGGTATGAGTCCAAACAGGTGCGTGTCCGTCTGTTTGTGGTATATGAGGTGTGAGTCCATACAGGTGCATGTGTTTGTACCTGGTGTGTGCTGAGTCTGCAGGTGTATGTGTCCGCTTGTCCACGGTGTGCGGGTTCCTCCTAAGAAGCCGATGTGCCATTGGACCCTCCTTCTCTGTCCACCTGTGTTACGTGCACAAGAGTGTGTGTGTGTGGGTGTCAGTGAGTAGAAGTGGAAGTGAAAGTCCAGAAAGTTCACACAAGACTGTAGGTGTGCTTGTTTGTGCAAGGGCATGTAGACGAGAGAGTATGAGGGGGTGTGTGCGAGAGTCTGAGGGGGCGTGGGTGTGTGGAGAGTGTGTGTGGTGGGGTGAGTCTGTGCAGGTGCGTGTGGGTGTGTGAGTCAGTGTGGGTGTGAGGGTGGGTGAGTGCGAGGGTGTGAGAACAGGAGTGCATGAATATGAGAGTGGGTGCAGGTGTAAGAGGGTCTTAGTGCGCATGTGGGGGCAGTGAGTGCATGTGAGTGTGTGTTAGGGTGTGTGTTGAGAGGGTTGATGTGTGGGTGCATGTGTGTGAAGGTGAATGTATGTGTGAAAGTACAAGTGCACGTGATTGTGTGTGAGGGTGTGTGTAAGAGAGAGGGTGTGAAGTGTAGGTGCATGTGTGAAGTGTGGGTGCATGTGTGAGGTGTGGGTACCTGTGTGAGGTGTGAGGTGTGATTGCATGTATGAGGTGTGGGTGCATGAGGTGTGAGTGCGTTGTGTGAGGTGTGGGTGCATGTGTGAAGTATGAATCATTGTGTGAGGTGTGGGTTCATTGTGTGAGGTGTGGGTACATGTGTGAGGTATGGATACATGTGTGAGGTGTGAGGTGTGATTGCATGTGTGAGGTGTGGGTGCATGAGGTGTGAGTGCATTGTGTGAGGTGTGGGTACGTGTGTGAAGTGTACACATGCATTTGTGAGGTGTGAGGCATGGGTGCATTGTGAGGTGTGGGTGCATGTGAAGTGTGGGTGTGTGTGTGTGTGTGTGTGTGTGTGAGAGAGAGAGAGCGAGAGAGAGAGAGAGAGAGAGAGAGAGAGGGGAGGCTGAGGTCTTGGTGCTGGGCGAACTTCACCGTTGACCCTGGTCTTGCCAGAAAGACCCCCGAGTGCTGTTGTCACCTGGAGACTCAGCAGTGAGGTGGGTGAAGACAGCCCGGAGGGCGGGGACAGGCCGCACCAGCTCGGGGGTGCCCTGTGCTCCCCCAAACCCAGAGCGCCCCTCACTGGAAGCTGAGCTGCCTGCGGCCTGATGCCCCGCTCTGGGTTCCTCTGGGTCCGAAGCCTCTCCCTCGAGGGCGCTTCACGGGCTGTGGTGCCGTGTGGCACCTCCTGGCACAGAGCAGCTGCCAGCCGGAGCCTGTCCATCCGCGTCTATAGGAGCAGGGGCCATAGTGGGTGTCGCTGGACCGAGAAGGGCCTGTGGGTGGGGCTGGGGCCTCCAGCCCTCTGTGTGGGGTCTGTGGCCGAATGCCGCCTGATGCCTGTCCGGTGCGTGCCGCGGCCCTCCTGCGTTTACCAGCACCGAGGGAAGCCTCGACACCGTGAAGGGCTTGTCTGCTCTTCAAGGGAGACGTGAGCTCCTTGGCACCGTGGGCAGAGCTTCCTGGGCAGCTCTGGACTAGCCGGTGACCGCCGGTGGCCTGTTTCCTTTGGGGGGTGGGGGGCTGGGTGGAAAATGCCTCCTGCCAAGGCAAGAGCCAGGGTTCCGTTCCCCCGTGGCCTTGTCTGTTGTTTGCTCCCTCGAGTACGTTCTTATGCGTTCCTCATCTGTCCAGCCATGTCTGCTCGAGAGACCCTCTCGGCCAAGCTCTCGTGGATGATGACGGGTGGACGGACGGACGGACGGGGGTGGACAGATGGGTGGAGGGTGGGTGGTGGGCAGGCCGGGGCGGCAGGCGGGTGACTCTGGGCTCTTGATGCTAAAGACTCAGTGGTTTAGCCAACACTGTTCTGAGCCGACCAGGAAGAAGCTGGATGAGCAGCTGGGACCCATGGCACTGCCCACCCCAGTGTCCTCAAGGCCAGGCCGCAGGGAGAAGGGCGCTGAGCTGCCCCCGCAGATAAGGCAGGTGGCGGGCTCTGAGGCTCCAGTGCCCCCCGCCCAGTGTGGCTGGACTCGCTGCCCCTGGTCGCAGCTGGTCAGTCCTCACTGCTGCCTAGCCCCGGGCCCGCAAGTTCCCTGCACTGACGCCAGGTCCGGGCAGGCTGCGCTGCTCCTGCGTGGCGACGGGGCTGCAGTGCCTGTCACTGCCTGCAGCCTGGAGCTCCGACTGGGGGAGAGAGTCTGGGTGCAGCCTCCGGACCAGCAGGCGGCAGCTGCAGGGCAGGCCCTGGGCCAGGCGCCACCTGAGCCTGTCTGGGTCTTGGGAGCACTGTCGGCATGGGCACTCCTCCCAGCCAGGGCAGGGCTGCTCCTGCCACATTCCCACGTTCACTGTCTCCCCTTGGCACCCCCCACACACAGCATCTCCCCTCACACCCACACACAGTGTCTCCCCTCACACCCCCACAGTGTCTCCCCTTACATCCACACAGTGTCTCCCCTCACACCCCCACACAGTGTCTCCCCTCACACCCCCACACACAGTGTCTCCCCTCACACCCCCACACAGTGTCTCCCCTCACACACCCCACACACAGCTTTTCCCTGACACCCAAAACCCATACCATACCTCTCCTCCCGGTGCTGGGTTCAGCTGCCCCGCGGGTTGGGGTCATGGGCCTCCCGCCCTTCCAGTAGCCTTGATGTCCCTTGCCCTAGCCCCCACGCCCTGTGCCCCCCTCCCAAGAATCGCTGTACTGCAGGGGGCACTGCCTGCGTTCAGGGGCTTCTCCAGAGCAGAGGCACAGGGCGCAGGTGGGTGGGTGCACGTGCCTCCGGGCTCAGCCCACAGACACCCCTTGCCGCCTCACTGGCTGTGCAGCCGCGGCTTCGGGAGACATTAACTGCACGATTCGTTTTATGGTTTCTCCTGATTCCCCATCAAGTTGCCAGCCTCGTCTTCCACGTCCCGTCAGGATCTCCACGCTGAGTTTCTAATCTCTCACCTAGCAGGGGTCCCCGCTCCGCGTCTGCTCCACGTCTGCTCGGCCAGTGGGGCCGGGGCGTGGAGCCCAGGGCAGGATTCCCGGGACCTGCTCCCCCAGGCGCCCCGGCAGTGAGAGCGCCGCCCACCTCAGCCGTCTGAGCTGTGCTCCTTCACCTGTGGGCCCTGAGCCGCGGGGGGGGGGGGGGCTGTTGTCTGCAGGGAGCCGGGGCCCTCTGGCTCATGGCACAGTCCTGGGGTCCCGGAGAAGGGCAGTGGCCCCCACCTCAGGAGACGCTGTGGCAGATGGGGTACCCAGATGCAGGAGTGGGGGTGGCCAGGGGCCCGCCCCAGAGGCGGTCAGGGCTCTCAACTCTCTGCTCCCAGCATCAAGGCAGCACCGAGGAGGGGCCAGAGCCACACTGGCCGGCACCGGGCAGAGGAGGCGGGAGGCGGGTACAGGGCGGTCAGGACCCCTGCATTGTACATGGCCACAGGAGAAAGTTGCTGCTGGCCATGGTTGGCAGACAGCTTGGCTTTATCCTACAGAGAATAAGAACATGGTGGGGGTCAGGGCGTCCAGCTCACGTCCTCTGCATGCACAAGGCCCTGGGGCGCTGGGGGGCTCGCGGGGCCCCAGACCTGCAGCACCACGGGCAGAGATCGCCAGAAGGGGCCCCTTTCACCACACGCCAGCCCCGAGACCGGCCCCTCATGCCGCACTCTGTGGGGTGTGGCCTGGATGCTGGAGGGCCGGTCCCCGATGCCAGCCCAGCCTGCAGTGCTGCACCACAGCCTCACACCAGTGCAGAGAGCCGGTACTGCCAGTTGACCCCCGCCCCAGGGCTGGCCTCCACAGGGCCCTCTCCAGTAGCTTGTCTCAGCAGCAGGCAGCAGGGCTCGGGGTGGGCCGCACTGACCTCCTTGCTGCAGGATGCCCCCAAGTCCTCGGGACACCCAGAGGATGGGGGTCTCTGCCCCACTGCACAGACCCCTGCTGGAGCCCCGGGGAGGACAGAGACCAGGGTGGGCAATGTCCCAAGAACAGAACCAGGCCTGCTCCCCCAGCAACAGGCAACTGCACCCTTGCCCTTGTGGCGGGGTGCCTGCCTTCCAGGGTGCCCCCTCTCCAGAAGGAAAGATTCCTCTTAGGAGGATTCTGTCGGCAACACTAGTTTTGAGGACTGGACGTAGGGCAGGAGCCAGGCCTATCAGCGGGGCGGCTCTCAGACAGGACATGAAGCCAACAGCCGCAGGGTCGTGCCAACTCTCCAGAGTAGGTGGGTGCAAGGATGATGGGTGGGTGACAGATGGATGATGGATGGATGGATGGATGGATGGATGGATGATGGATGGGTTGGTGGATGGATGGATGGATGGATGAATGATGGATGGATGATGGATGGATGGAT
>JAOXYA010057744.1:0-11977 GCA_028565675.1 Sorex palustris | reverse complement strand
ATATTAACTGTCTTCCTGTGTCCACACAGAAAGGACATTGCTTACAATACAAGTTCAGTGTCCTTAGATGGGTATGAGCTGACAAACCTAAGCTACCTGAGGAAGGACAAAAGAGTGTTATCCTACAATCTTGATTGCCAAATTTTGGCAATTACGTTTCAAATTGCTCTAAACATTTATATTCAGGGCTTTATTTGTTTCCTTTTTTTTGGTGGTTATTGGTTTACAAAGCAAAGTACAGTTACTGCATGATAACACATGCAGTAATAATAAGTTTAACTTTGTAAACACCTGCCAAACTCTTTTCCAAAGTGGCCAGACCATTTTGCAGTTCTTCTTTTTGCATATATTTTTTTGGTTAGGTGTCTCTTTCAATCTTTTGTCTACTTAAAAAAATTTTTTTGGTGGGTGGGGCACATCCAGTGCTGCTCAGGGACTGTTCCCTACAAGTTGCTCAAGGTTGCTCCTGGTGGTGCTCTAGGAACCATGTGGTGTAGGGATCAAACACAGACCCCCTGCATAATAAGCTTTTTCACTAGCTTTTTTGAGCTATCTCCCCAACTCTTTAGCAATGCTTTGAAGAATTCTTTGTGTGTTTTGTATAACAGTCCTTTGTCAGATAGGTTTTTGCAAATATCTTTCCCCATATGTGTGGCGTATCTTTTTACTAAAATCTCTCACTAAGTGGAAGGTTTGTTTGTTTTGAGGAGGGGCGATTTGGGGGCCACACTGAGCTGTGCTCAGGATTTACTCCTGGCTATGTGCTCAGGGAATCACTCCTGGTGATACTTGGGTGACCATAAGGTTGTTAGAGATTGAACCTGAGTCAGCTGCTTGCAAAGAAAGCACTTGACTTGCTGTGCTCTTTCCAGCTCCAATTTATATTTATTTATTTATTTATTTATTTATTTTTATTGAATCATTGTGAGATAGATCTTTACAAGCTGTTCATGATTGGATTTCAGTCATAGTATTCCAAAACTCATCCCTTCACCAGTGCCAATTTATATTTTTAAAGGATCACCCACCCCACTGCTTTGTATTGAGCAGAGGGGAGGCAAGAGAGGATCAGAAAGAGCCCTTAAGAAGCTGACCTGCACTGGAGGCAGTGGGGGTGGAAAACAGCAGATGAGTTCAGGATATATTTTTGCAGCACAATGGATAGAAGTTGTTGGGGTTGATGAGGAGATCCCTGCAGAGCCTGTATAAACCCTGAGCACATCTGGGTGTGGCCTGACTCACCCTGGCTGGGGGGGGGGGGGGGGGGGAAAAGAAAAGAAAGAAGAAAGAAGGCATGATGTGTTGGAGGGCTGTGGGGTCTAAAGGTGCAGATTTCAGTTCCCCAGTGCTCAAGTCAGTTTACCAGTCTGCGTTTCAGATCCCTGGTCTGCAAACAGCCCAGGTGAATTATCATTCCCACCTCATAGGACTGGTACAGAAATGAAACAAGATAACATCTGGAAAGCACTTAGAACAGTGGTTGGCATAGGAATGAAATAAGTGATCACTTTGTAACTGATTAAAATTCAGTTCCATGACTCATGAGATGGCTGGTTGAAACTAAGATGGAAAAGTACTGCATTTTTACACATCAGGATGGTTTAAAGGAGCCAGTCCAGAGTAGAGGCTCCACAATCAAGTGGGACCCAGACTTTGTTATTTATTTATTTTTAATCTTTCACCTCCTAGCTGGAGCTTGTTGCCTCATGGTCCAGAAGGATTTCTCTTGCACCAGGCACCTCTTCCATATTCGAGCTCACAGGAAGGTGAGAGAAAAAGATGCATTTTGAAAGGACATTTCCAGTAAGATGCACACCATTATTAGCCAGTCACCTCTCATTGGCCAGAACTTTGTCACATGGCGATACCTAACTCCAGGAAGCGAAGTAATCAGCAAAGGTGTGTGAACTGCATTGAAAAACAGGAAGAGGGAAGCCGGACTGCTCTCTGATGCTTATAGATAAGTGCAGATACAGTCAGGTTACCCCTTCCCCCATCCTCACACAGAAGCAAGACTCTCTTGGCTTTTCCAGCCTCTCTGATTCTCAGAAGGGGTTACTCCCTCACCCCCTCCTCAGCCCACCTCCCACAATCCTCTCCTCCCTCTTGGCATTTCTCCTCCCACAATCAGGTCCAGCTGCCAAAGCCTTGGCCTCCGATGGGCACAGAAGTGAGTGCTCACGGCTTCTGTGGTCAGTGCCCCAAACCATCTGGTGGGCTTAGCAAGCTTAAAATCTGGCCCTGGATAAAAGAGAAAGGGAAGAGATGAGGGAAAATGCACTTTAATTATTTTTTATTTGAAAAAGGAAAAAACAACCAGGCACGTAAAATATGTTTTGTAAGAAAATACAAGCACATTTTTAATTAAAAGATAAAGCAGAAGTTCTTTTATCCTGAACCTAGAGATAATCATCATTACCATTTCAATGTGTCTTTCAGTCTTGTACTTATTCAGATTTCCCACTCAATGACACATTCCCTTCATTCTCTTTTATAAACAGCACCCAAAAGTCTGCCTTGAATCTGTGTTCATCAATATGTGTCCTGCAGCCTTGCTTTCAATGGTCCTATTGTCTGTCCCTTTAAATGATGGGATGCAGGTGAGTGAGAGGTACTCAAATTTGGGTTTGACCCTATTGACTGTTCCAAAAATCTGCTTTTTGGCTTCGTTTTTGAAACGATGAAAAGATTTCTGTGTCATTTCTGTGGGCCCTGAGCTTTTATTTGATCCATTATTGTGTTATATAATCTTTGCATCCCAGAAGCAAAATAACCTTCCTTAGCACATGCACAGCCATTCATACTATTAATAATTACTTTCAAGTATAAATACACTTTTAGATGTAGCTTGTGATGAATATCTTCCAGAGTGCTCCATTTTCTGAAGTTCTATCAAAGATTAAACATATAGTTACTGTTGCAAGAATAAAATGCTGTATCACTCATAACATATACCCTATTCATTTTTATTGGGGAAGATGCACACTTGGTGGTGCTCAGGGCTTACTCCTGGACCTGTGCTGAGGCATCACTTGTCAGTGCTGGGAGATGAACCTGGGTTGGCTGCTTGCAAGGCAAGTGACCTGCCTGCTGTCCTATCTCTCCAACCATCTCTATATTGTTCCTTTCAAGTATAGTAATAATTGAATTTTCAGTGTTGAAACATAAAAATAAACATTGATAGTCAATATAACCATCAAGAAAGCATTTTTTTTTCTTTTTGGGTCACACCCAGCAATTGCTCAGAGGTTACTCCTGACTCTGCACTCAGGAATCATTCCTGGCAGTGCTTGGGGGACCATATGAGATGCTAGGACTCGAACCCAGGTTAGCCATATGCAAGGCAAATGCTCTACCCACTGTGCTATTGCTCTGGCTCAGGCAGAAACTTCTTTTTTTTTTTTTATTATTGAATCACCATGAGATAGTTACAAGCTTTCATGTTTGGGTTGCAATCACATACCCATCCCTCCACCAGTGCACATTCCCCACCACCAATATCCCTGGTATACACCCCCCTCTCCCACCCTCCCCCTCAGGCAGAAACTTTTAATAGATGTTTTGAGGCGACAAGAAAAAGGCATTAAAATAAGAAAGGGAAACAGAATGATAGAGATTTTATCGTTTTTTTTTTTTTTGCTTTTTGGGTCACACCTGGCAATGCACAGGGGTTACTCCTGGCTCTGTGCTCAGGGGACCATATGGGATGCTGGGAATCGAACCCGGGTTGGTCGCGTGCAAGGCAAATGCCCTAACCACTGTGCTATTGCTCCAACCCCGAGATTTTATCATTTTTATAAGTATAATCATTGTAGAATGGTTTAGGATATTAGTATTCCTAACACTAAACCAAATAATCCTTAAAATTTGTATTCCAGGGGCCAAAGAGTTAGTACAGTGGTCAGGGAACTTGCCTTGCACGTGGCTGATCTGGGTTCAATCTTGGGCACCCAGTATGGTCCCCCAAGACTCATAAGGTGTGATCCCTGAGAGCAGAGCCAGTAGTAAGCCCTGAGCACTGATGAGTGTGGCAACAACAACAACAACAACAACATCGTATTGAGGGCTGCCTCTTAGGCCCGTGGTTATGAGTTCAGATCCCTGATGTCCCAAAATGTGCTGAGTGGGATCCTGGCAGCTTTGTTCTCTGTGCTCCCTGGCACCACTGTGATTTTCAGGTATGTGTAAGCACCACCAAAAGAGTATAACCTCTAGCAGGCACCACAACTAAAAAGATGTGTGAAGGGCCGGAGAGATAGCACAGTGGGTAGGGTTGAACTGGGTCCAATCCCTGGCATCCCATATGGCTCCCTGAGCCCTGCCAGGAGTAGCCCCTGAGCATCACCTGGTGTAGCCTGCCCCACACCCCCGTCAACAATAAAAGATGTGTGAGCACCATGGCCAGGAAGGGAGAACTCGCTGAGCACATGTGTGAGCACCACAGCAATCCCTGGAGAGCACTGTTACCATCACCTGTGAGCCTCAACGGAGAGCCTGAGCTCTGAGGAGCAAGTGTGGGGTGGGTGTTGCCAGGAGAGGAGGGCAAATATCTGTGAGCATCCCGGCCAAGAGTGCCACGAGCTGAGGGTCTGTCCATGGTGAGCACCACAGTCAGGCCTGTGTGCGAATTCTGGTCACGGTGACCACAGCATCATAACCACCCCAGGGAATAAAACATTTGCCTTTAATTTACAGTTACTCTGTCCCATTTAGGTCAGAAGCCTTTAAAGTGCCTTGTGAGACCAAGCCTGATGGCCTCTGAGTATCTGTACTGCAAACCATAATGCCCCAAAGCAGAGAGAGAATGAGAAGGAAATTGTGGGCCATAGAGGCAGGGGAGGGTTGGGATGGGGGCGGGGAGGTGCAGATACTGGGGACATTGGTGGTGGAAAATGTGCACTGGTGGAGGGATGGGTGTTCAATCATTGCATGACTGAAACTCAATCATGAGGGCTTTGTAACTGTAGCTCCATCATGAGAGCTTTGTAACCGTAGCTCAAGAAAATAAATAAATAAAGTGCCTTGTGAATGGGGCCAGGGGATGGCGTGAAGGCCTGGCACACAGGCAAGTCTGATGCCCTGCAGTTCATGTTGGCAACTGCGTGGTCCCCTCCACCTGCCAGGCAAGGCCCCGGTTACCCCCAGTACTGCTGGCCAGTGCACTGATACCATTGGCAGGCCCACATGACCCAGAAGTGGTTTCAGGTCCCACTGGGGAGACCCAAGCACAAGCAGACAAAGGAAACCCTGAGGCTGTAACTCAGGAAGTGAGTCTACCTGTTATGCTCAGGGGCTCCAGCTCTATCCCTGGCCCCTCTGCACTGCACTACTGCCATTGGTGATCCCCGTGGTCACAATAAAAGTGTGTGTCTCTGGGGTACTGCAGCCACGGGTGTTCAGGTACAGAACCTTGAGACTACGGTGGCCCCCAGTGAGTGTGGCAACCAAATTATATGAGCCCCACAGTCACGGGTGCTGCCTGTCTTTGCAACAAGGGAACAAAAGCGAGGGGAAGCTAACATAAAACAAACAAACAAACAAAAAAGCTATTTGTAATTTTCTAAACCTTGAAGAGATAAACTGAAACGAAGGGGCAGGAGAGTACAGTGGGTAAGGCATTTGCTTGTATGCATCCTGGGCTCAATCCCAGTCACCACAAGGGATCCCCTGAGCCCCAACCAGGAGTGATTCCTGAGTGCAGAGCCAGGAGTCAGCCCTGAGCACAGCCAGGTGGGCCCCCAAACCAAAACAAACTGAGTATCAATTTAATTTCATAAGAAAGCAAACCTTTAAAATCCCCTAGAGCCATGTCCATGATGAAGCCCACTTGACTCCATCTGGGAAAGAAGAGGGTCGCGCTCCTCTAGAATCATCAGTCAAAGCCAAGCATTGATCTGGCAACATAAATACTGAATCCCTTCCCTAGGATGCAGCTCGTGCTTTGCTAAGTTAGGGAAGGGTCGGGCACCAATATGCTCAACTGCTCAGGCAGCCCCTGGGTCCACCATCACAAAGCCACATCACGGGCTCAGTGACTCAGCTCTGCATAGTCCCCTTCGGGAGAGTCTTCGGCCCGTGACGGTGCCCACTGGCAACCGATGAGCCTGCAGCGGAATCCGGATCAGCGGGTTCTCGGCCCTGGGCGGGCGGCCCAGTTGCACATTGAGTCCCTCTGCGGCTGATTTCCGGTCTCTCGCTGTTATTAGCAGCACCGTGATGACTGTCCTAATACGACTACAAGGGCCTGTGATGGCTCACTTGGCTGAGTTCCTAAACGTGGAGTGACCAGGCAAACTGCTGGTCGGGGGAACCTGCCAACTGCTCCCCGACCAAGTGGACTCGGGAAGGGAGAGGCTTGCTTGGGGCTTCCCCATGAACTTTGGACCTGTTCTCAACCTCCCGGGGCGGGGGGAGGGGGGAACAGCTGGGTGCTGAGAGGGCACCCGGTGGCGGAGCCCCGTTGGCTCTAAAGTGTACTTTAGTTTTCTTTTGGCTGTGCCATTGTTTTTTCCTAAGCAATTCTGGCCTTTGCATCTGGCAATGATGCTTCTGTCCTGTCTTTCCTTCCATTGGTTGCTGTTCCTGGGCACACCCGATTGTGGTGTTTGCTCGCATTCCTGTCTCTGTCTCTGTCTCTGTCTCTCTCTGTCTCTCTCTGTCTCTATCTCTCTCTCTCCCCTTTTGGTCATGATGGTTTGTGCTACAGCTACTGGAAGGCCATCATGTATATCCCTTTACTTCCTTTCAGCACTCACTTCTTGTCCACTGTGACCATTTCCAACTCTCATTGTCATAGTGGTTCCCTTCTCTATCCTATTTTCCCCTTTCCCTCACTTGTGATAATCTTCCAATTGTAGGACAGTTCTCCTGACCCTTGTTTCTATTGTGCACTGGGTAGTGGTCTCATACTGTGTTTTTTTAATACCCCACAGATAAGGGCAGTCATTCTATACCTGTCCCTCTCCTTCTGATTCATTTTGCTCAGCTTGATAGTCTCCATGTTCGTCCATTTATAAGCAAATTTCATGACTTGGTTTTCCCTAACAGCTGCATAGTATTCCATCGTGTATATGTGCCATAGTTTCTTTATCCATTCGTCTGATCTTGGGCACTCAGGTTGTTTCCAGATTCTGGCTATGGTGAATAGACCACACATCCTTGTAAGCCTAAGCCTCCCCAGGAACAAGGATGCTTAGAAGTTTGGAACAAAGATGCTTAAATGCTTAGAACAAGGATGCTTAGAAGCACTCTGGAGCTTCATAGTGGCAGGGACCCTGGTTTTTGTTCTTACCTCCCCATTCTCTCATGCAACAGAGAATGCTTCTAGGATCGCCCTATACAGTTGCTGAGGTCCTGCGCATCACGATTTCAGCAGCAGCACTTTTCAAGCCTCCACTCGCACTAGGGTGATGCAGCAATTGTGATACCTTTCCAGTAGGTGGCAGTAAAGCACCTCTCGTTAGGGACTGTTCTGTGTTCTCTGCCTCCAACCTGCTGAGGCTTTGCTCCACGCTCTTTCCCAGTCTGTCCCCCTTCTCACCCTCTCTCATTCAGGGTTTTATGACCATCCCCCCCCACCCAGAGTTTTGGAAGATAACCAGTGAGCTTAGAGGAACTATTAGAACCTGAAATCGCCACCTGCGTCCTTGCCGTCTTGGGGACCAGACCCAGCACTGCTTGAGGACCATGCAGTGGTGCTGAGCATCTTATTCGATCATCTGCAAGCCCAGTCTGTGCTCTCGCCCTCCAAGGCTTTGCTGCCTTTCTGCAAATGAAGGTGATGCTTATCGTCCGGCGCCTGCGCTTCAGGCGAGTGGTTGGGTGGTGGTGAGCCGGCAGGGCTGGCACCAGCTTGCAGAGAGCTGGCAAAGAGCAAGGCGACAGAGCCTGCCTGGGCTGGCAGGACCCCCTCGCTCTCCTGATGGGAGCCCCTGCATGCGGGAAAGGTGGGGCTCTACCAGATGACGGGGTGGGGGTGCGCCTGTGCCATGAAGACCCCCTCCTCTCTGCAAGCTGGCTGCGGGGAAGGCGAGGGCAGGGTGCGGGGGCGCAGGCCCTGGGTGTCTGCTCAGCGGGAGGTGGTGGTTGTCTTGGAGAGGCAGCCAGAGATGTTTCTAGGCTGTTGCTAAATGCGTTTCCCTGACCTGCTGCTGATTCTATTGTCGAGGAGATAGCTTGGGAAGGAAGGCCCCTCACGCCCACCTCGCTCTCTCCTCTCGCCCTTTCAAACACTCTTTGGGCACCCTAGGGTGTGGGTGAGGGGTCAGATGTGAACAGCCCCCCTCATGTCAACCCCCAGTCATCCCGTTGCACAGACCCAATCACAGGCAGTGGGCGCAACCCAGCTCAGCACTGGCAGCCCTGTGAGGGGAACATCCCGGCTCAGAGCCCTGTGCCACCTCCCTGAGTCCCCACAGTGGGTAGGAGAGGTCTGGATCCGAACTGTCCTCAGGCTAAGCTTGTCACCAGTGGGGGGATAGGGGAGAGGGCAGTTAGAACAGAGAAGGGACCACTATGACAATGAGGATTGGAAATGATCACTCTGGACAAGAAGTGAGTACTGGAAGTAGGTAAAGGGCTATTCATAATAACCTTTCAGTACCTGTACAACAAACCATAATGACCAAAAGGAAAGAGAGAGGTGGGCAGGAGAGAGCACACACACACACACACACACACACACACACACGCGCGCGCGCGCACACATACCCAGAGGAAAGGCGTCTAGTGTACACACACACACACACACCATGAGGAAAGATGTCTAGGGTACACACACACACACACGTACGCACACATGCATGCATGCACACACACACCCTGAGGAAAGGCGTCTAGTGTATACACACACACAAGACACACATGCATGCACACTCATGCACACCATGAGGAAAGGCGTCTAGTGTACACACACATACACAGACACACACACTGTGAGGAAACGTGTCTAGCATACACACACACATGCATGCACGCATGCACACATACACACATGCATCCTGAGGAAAGGCATCTAGTGTATACACACACACATGCGCACACCCCGAGGAAAGGCATCTAGCATATACACACACATGCACACATAAGCATGCACACATACACACATGCATACGCAGAGGAAAGGAGCTTAGCATACACACACACACATACACACACACGTGTGCATGCACTCTGAGGAAAGGCGTCTAGCATATACATACACATACATGCAAGCATGTACACACACACATGCACACCCTGTGGAAAGGAGCTTAGCACATACACACACACACACACATACACACACATGCACGCGCACGCTCTCTGAGGGAAAGGCGTCTTCCCAGAGGAGGAAGACACTGTTTCCCACGCGATGTGAAGGTCTCCCAGGAAAGGCAGGGCGGCCTCCACAGCCCTGTCCTTCTCAGCTTCCCCCTCTCTGTTCCCATCCCATTTCCTCTAGCCCTGACACCAGCCCTGCAGTGACCCTGGGGCCTGGTTGGCCCAGGATTCCAGACAGGGGCCACTCTGCCGGCCACTGGCCCCTTCCCCTCCTTATCTAGCACCTGCCCTGGTCCTGGTGAGTTCCCCTGACCTGACCACTCTTGCAGATAATTTCCCAGCCTCTGAGATGTGTTTGGGTGCACAGACCTTGTGAAGACTGTCCCTGCGCTGTGGCACAGCCCTTTGACCCCAGCTCCATTCCCTGGCACACGTGGCTTCTGGGAAAAGCCCACAGGGGCACAGGGTTCAGGCAGGAAAGACCTGCTTTGTCGCCAGCCTTCCACCAAGCTGTCTGAGCAACTCTCCCGGTCCCAAGCGTGGCTCCTGGCAGAATCCTAATTTTCTGATCACTTGTAATTATTCACAACCCAGGGGAGGGGCCAGTCACAGGAAGTGCAGGGGACTGAGTGCAGACTTTGCATGCCACTGAGCACTGCTGGGACCAGCTCCCAGCTCGAGAGCCAGGAGTGGTGCCTGTGTAATAGCAGGCATGGCCCCAACACCATCCCTCTAAATGTAGAAAAATCCAAGTTGGCATAAACCAATTTGAAAGAAAAACAGTGGGTAAAGAGAGATAGTGCAGGGTTTAAGCCTTGCATGCAGTCGACCTGGTTTGACTCCAGCACTACCACATTGGATCCCCCAAGTACCTCCAGTAGTATTTCCTGAGCACCGTGTCAGGAGTAAGCCCGAGCATCTTTGGGTGTGGCACCCAAACCAAAAAATTGAGAAACTTCCAGAGGGTGACAAACTAAAGTGATTTCCTTGCACGCAGCTGACCCAGGTTTGATCCCTGGTGCTAGGGTACCCTGAGGACATTCAGGGGTGATTTCTAAACACAGATCTGTGAATAAGCCTGAGCACCACTAGATGTGGCCACTGTTCCCTTATAAGTAATTTTTAGCAAAGGGCTGGAGCGATAGCACAGTGGTAGGGCATTTGTCTTGCGTGCAGCCAGCCCGGCGGAGCTGGGTTCGATTCCTCCGCCCCTCTCAGAGAGCCCGGCAAGCTACTGAGAGTATCTCGCCCGCACGGCAAAGCCTGGCAAGCTACCCGTGACATCTTCGATATGCCAAACACAGTAAGAAGTCTCACAATGGAGACATTACTAGGCCCACTTGGGAAAATCGATGAACAACAGGAGGACAGTGGACAGTGCAGTGCTAAAGTTCTGCAGGAATTCTAATTCCATCTTTGAATGTAGAGAAACATTCCAAAATAGCATTACCTCAGTATTTTAATGAATGCATTTTATTTATGAATGATCATTCTGTGAAAATAAAGTAACAAAGCTGCTAAAAGCAAAATGGTTACACTCTGTCATGATGTGGCAATAATACCATTAATTTTAAGACAAAAATCAGAACATAAATGCAGTAATTAATTTATTTCAGAGTTTTTTCAATCAATTATGGATACGATGGATACAATGAGGATACAATGCATCCCTAGTAGACAGGACATTATTAGGCATGGTAGCTGGTCGCTATCAGAATCACTAACTGGCTGACACCATTGCCCCAGTATTCATCCTCTGTTTTTTAATAGCAGAGGTTTATTTTCCCCATTCACACTCAAGATGGACATGATTCCATGGTTCTCTGGGCACAGATGACAATTCCTAACTTCTGATACCATCATATGACTAGATTTTGCCCAACCTTGGGATTTATTTTTGCAGACAAAAACTGTCCCAAAATGCTTTCCCTTTTACTAGTGTGACCACATATGTGGTGAGAGCACAGAGACAAAGATAACTCTTTGGCAAATATCAAATCTGTCCAGGCTTTCTTTCCCTCCTGGTTGAGAAACGAGTTTTCTTTTTCCAAATTAAATACATGACATCTTGTATTTTCCTCTTATCCTTTTGAATATTCTGCCTGCTTCTTTTGATTTAGATCTTTCTTCTCTGAGCTTACGGATAAGACATGAGATCCACTGGCACCGCTACAGAATACACCTGGCTATGGATATAACTTCTTACTGTGGAGTCTAACTTGCTTTACATTTATTTTCAGTCTTAGTTTGTTAGTTTTGGGGTCATGCCCTGTGATGCTCAAGGCTATTCCTGTCATTGTGGTGTAAGGGTAGCCATCTGGAGTATGGGGAATTGTGGGCAGTGAGGCAGGATGGCGGGGACAGGACTTGGGGAAGGCTGTGTGTAAGGCAAGCCCTTTACATGCTGTACTATCTCTCTGGCCCCACACTTGACTTGTTTTTGTCATTGAAATGTAAATCAGAGGCCAAAGAGATAACCTAGGTGTTGAAGCCTTATATTCAGTAGGCACCAGTTAATCCTCACAGGTACCTCATTTGGTTTCCCATTCACATTCAGGAGTAAACCCTAATGTGGCTCCAAAACCAAACCAAACCAAATAAATAAATAAATTATTTCCATTTTCCATAACATGCACAGACTCAGAGAATTATGTTAAATAATACGTAAGACACAGGAAAATATTATTCCACTCATGTAAATGATAAAGAACCGAGC